>JANHZT010000883.1:563511-576817 GCA_032468215.1 Stegonotus admiraltiensis
ATTCTGGGAGTTGAAGTCCACCCATCTTCAAGCTTCCAAGGTTGAGAAACACTGACATGGATCCTCATTTCATGTATTTTATGAAATTGTACATGTGTAACTTCAGTTTATCATTGCTTACCAATCAAATTTTTAGGGAGAAGAAGTAAGAAACAAGCTTGAACTCTATATAAAAAGCTGTCTACTTTAGTTACTATTTTTTAATCCTTTAAATGGAAGAATATAACCAAATATGTTGTCCTCAGTCATATGAACACTGTTGTAAACTTAAAATATTTCTTAAATACCTAAATAACCAATAAGGCCATATTTATTGATTGTACTCTTTATCATTGTAGCTGGCATTTAAAATATTGATTTTAAGTAAATTTAATGTTAAGCTTTGTCCGTGAAACTTGTAGGCTCAGGTGGGGTTAGGGTTTATTTAACGAAATGCTCTTAGAATTGCTTTGTCTGAAATCTGAAATCCTATGCCAGTTTTTACACGTCCTTCTCGCACTAAATTCAGTGGGAATTATTTCTAGGAAACAAACATAGCATTGTACTTTAAGGGAATGAATCAGGGAGTCCAAAATGTTTTAATATTTTGTCATTTGATGAATTGAACTAAAAAAAAAAGGTCATAAAATTATAGACTTTTAACATAAGAATTGGCCACAAATATTTTGATATAAGTAGTCCTTAACTTATGACCTTTGACCATAAAAATTTCTGTTACTAAGCAAGACAGTTGTTAAGTGAGTTTTGTTCCATTTTATGACCTTTCCAGCCACAGTTGTTAAGTGAATCTGGCTTCCCCGTTAACTTTGCTTGTCAGAAGTTTGCAAAAAGTGATCACATGACCCCAGGACATCGCAACCATCATAAATATGAATCAGTTGCTAAGCATCTGAATTTTGATCACATGACCATGGTGATGCTGCAACTGTTGTATGAAAAACGGTCAAAAGTCACTTTTTTCAGTGCCATTGTAACTTTGAACAGTCACTAAATGAACTGCTGTAAGTTGAGGACTACCTGTATTTACTATCTGTGATCCGTGATAATTGTGAAGTGTTCTTGGTCCAAAAATAAGAGAAAGGGCCACACTAGTTAGGCTAGAAAAATCCAGATAACCCCTAGAATGCAGCTTTGTATTCAGATTGTTACAACCCAGATATAGTAGCCTTAATGACAAATGGTCATCAGAAAGCCCTAAGCTATTTATGGAGTTAAAGATTAAAGTCATTTTCTTAAATGGATTTAAGAATTAAGCTGGAAAGCAATTTAGATCTGGGTCATAAACTATAATTTTGCAGACATGACCTTTGCAATTACCCAAAAATTCAAAGACAGTGTAAGCTACAATCAGATAACTTTCTGGCTACTTCTAATCCATATCTTTTAAATTATGGAGTGGGGGATGAACTTTTATACAATTTTTTGTCTGTGTGCTTCTAGATCGGAATGCCTTTATAGATAATCTCATTTCAGATAAAAAGCACAAAACAATGGTGGCTTTTAATAGTGACATTTTATTCTTATCCTTTCAGCAAAAAATCCAATCTCCTTTTAATAAAACTGTCCCTTAATTATGTTAACTAAAGTTAGTATTAGTCATTGATTAAATCGTTCAGGAAAATTCATGCTGTAGCAAAAAATAAAGAATCACTATAGTTTCCTCTGACATTACAAAAACCGTGGATACTATGAGTAATGTTGTATTTAAAATGGCTTAGTTTCCATGGAGATAGCTTCCAAGGTGAAAGGAAGACTGTCACTTTTGAATAATTACCTCAAATATTCCTTTGGCATATGTTAGACATGGGCATCTAAGAGCTGTTTCCCCCACCCCCCAACTAATCTTCTTGGGATTCTACAGATAGCAGTGAAGGGTGCAAATGTTTCTGGTTTTGAATTGCAGAATAGAACGCATCCGTGGCAGCTTTGCATAAAAACACATGAAGGGCATTCTCTGACTTGGATATGACTAATGTGATATTGGGCACTTGAGCATGCTAATTCCATATTTTTATCCATGTCATGCTGCAAATACCATTTGATACACACACATACACACAGAATGAGTAAGTGAAAAAAGAAAAGAGAGGAAAGAAATATTACAATAGAATTCAATTCAGTATCAATTTTGCACATTTTCAAAGAATGCCAGAAAAAAAACCCTTACTTTTATAGCAAATAGTGAGCAAATATTTGGATGACCATAAAAGAATAAAGCTGTGTACTAACCTTGAGTTGTCTCATAATAACAAACCAGCATTCGCAATATAATTTCACTAGCCATGGCATCTCACAATATCTCTCTGTTGGTTTCTAGCAGTGTAATAGTAGAGCAGAAAAATACTAACTAGATGCTGCTTTATTTTCCTTTTCTTTCTGGAGAAAAGAAAAATAGAAATTTCTAAAGTTCATCTGATATTGCCATATCCCCAAATAGGATTTGTGGTGTATGAAAGCAGATTTCCACCACATGGAAACACTGGCATTAATTCATCCCTTGGTAATATTTTGAACTGAAGAGATGTTCATGGTAGAAATGTATGAACAAATATTGGAATTCTAGCACAAGAATTAGAAGGACAATAGAAGTAGCACCTTCTCGTTTTTTTTTAAGTTGGAAAAAAGTTTGCCTTGCTTGGACATTGTTTTCTGAATGGCTTGTCTCCATTTTTTTTCATTTGATACATTTGGGCAAGATCCAAGCCTGTTGTTACAAATGATAGGAAATAGACAAATTACTTGGATCACAGAAATTTCTGCTCTGTAAAACTCAGTACTCCTGTAGAATGAGGAAGGTGGTCTTTACCAATATTTATTTATCTCTTCCCTCTTCAACCACTAGAAGTCTTCAGCATTATTCTAAAATATGAATGCTCTATGCAAGGATTAATGTGGATGGTGATAGGAAAAATGAGTGCACTGATTTTCAGGTTTTTTTCTGTGTGCAATTCAGTATGCTGGTCATCATCATGAAAGCCCTTCATGGCATTGGACCAGGTTAGTTGTGGACCCACTTCTCCCTGAGAGTATCTGTCCATTCCGCCATATTGGACAGAATGGTTATGTTCCAAGGTCCTTCTCTGAAATACTGCCATCTAGTGGAGCATAGCAAACACTCCTTTTTCTGTGGCACACTCTGCCCTTTTGGAGCACTCTTCCCTGAAATCTAGCAAGCCCCACTTTCTCAGTTTTTGGGAAGTGCTGGAGTAGGATGTAGTTGGAACCTGAAGATGGTGTTGTTGGTTGACTAAAAAAATAAAAGAGAAGGGTTGTGGTGTCAGGTTTTTGTTTTTTGTTTGATTTTGCTGCTGGTATGAGCTACCGTGTTTTCCCAAAAATAAGACAGGGTCTTATTTTCTTTTGAACCCCTAAATAAGGGCTTGGCCTTATTATTGGGTGGGGGGGTCTTCTTAGTTTGGGGGGGCAGGAGGCGGCGAGCATGGGACTGGATGTCCCGTCGCCACCATTGCCTCCCCTCCCTGTTTTTCACGCTGGTTGAGCAGCTGGCCACCACTGCCCTGACGTTTCCCGCCGCCACTGCTGCCTTGTGGAGCAGGACTCTGCAAGGCTTGTTGTGCTGTTACACGCATGAACTGCAGCACCGCCTCAAGCTTCATCATACCGGCACAGCTGGCATCCTGCTGCTTGCAGCTGTGCCGATATGTCAAACCTCGCAGAAGTGCTGCCATTCGTGCATGCAATGGCACAAGCCTTGCAGAGTCCTGCTCCATGAGGCAGTGGCGGTGGCACAACGAGTCTCTCAAAGACTCATTTTTGGCAGGTGGGGCAGGGGAGAAGCAAGACGTGTGGAGCGAGACATGGCTCTCCTTGCCACCTCTTCTGCCCCCTCACCAGGCCATATCTTGCTCCATGCATCTGGTTCCTCCCCCGCTCCACCTGCCATCCCTCTCGATAAAGAGACAGCAGGGAAGGGAAGCAGCCAGGCTGCTGTTGCCATTGGGGTGGGCCGGGCCATGTTGGGCCATGAGACGCATGTCTTACCTTTCCAGCTTTGTTGTGTTCCTCACTATTGTGTCCAGGGAAACATGTTGTAAAAGAAAACTTTTCATGAATTCAAGAAGTTTGATTGAACTGTCTGGAAGATTTTTTTTACAACATGTTTTCCTGGACACAGTGGTGAGGAACGCAACAGCTGGAAAGGTAAGATGCGCGTCCTGCTTCTCTCCTGCCCCACCTGCCACCCCAAAATTGCATCCCTAAGGGGGCAGGTGGCTAAGCAAGGGGCAGGAGTGGGGCACGAGGCACATTGCCGGCCTGCCGCTCTTTTTGCGGAGGCCTTCAGTGTTACTGGTAGGTATGGTAAGGGCATGTGGGGTGTGTGGGGCATGTTTCCCCCCTTCCCCCCCCTCCGGCCTCACCTCCTCACATTGTGTTGTTTGCACGGCAAGCAACCAGAGGAAATGGCGGGACCGGCTGCGTATGCGTTTAAGTAGTTGGTGGGGGGCTTATTTTATCACATGTGCTGAAAAGCCCAGTTGGGCTTATTATCCGGAGAAGTCTTAGTTTCAGGGAAACATGGTACTGAGAGTTGGGTCATTTAAGATTAATTTGTATCTTTTAGATAAATAATTCTAAGATTATAAAATGGATAACCGGACACATGAGGACTTAAGTTTTAAAATTTCTATTATATATTCAAGCATATGAGAGGGCTAAGTAAAACAGTACCTTTGTTTCTGGAAGAAAACATCTATACAACATTAAATCATGGGAAATTTTCAGAAGTTGCTTATTCTGTTACATTGTTTAATTCCCATTTGATTCAATATTTCGTAAAACTTATTTATTTTGTATTCCAGTTGTCTGATTCCTTTTGGAAATAAATTCTTCTGGCTTCTTCTGTGTTGGTATTCCATCTGCTAGTGAAAACATTATTATCTTTGCAGAGTGCTCATTTGGCTATGATTGACACCTTAATGATGGCATATACTGTAGAAATGATCAGTGTGGAAAAAGTTATTGCATGTGTACAGCAGTATTCTTCCTTCTTCCAAGCTACAGACCTACCCTATGACATAGAAGATGCTGTCATGTTCTGGATAAATAAGGTAAGCTTTTCATTTAACCATTACGGTGTTTTTAAAGGAAGGAAATAAATGATGCACTTACTTGACTGTTATTTGACTGCTTTTTATCAGTCTCCTTTCAGTTTCTAACTGAACAAAAATAATGACAACTAATGTATGCCTCTAGCTCAGTTTGCCAGATTTCTAAATACTGTACTCTTGAACAGTAAGCTTTGATCATATTTGTTTGAATGCTAACCTATAGCTTTAAACCAAAATTAAAAGCGGTATAAGAGGGAAAGAAAGAGCTTGCACAAATATTACTTGCTCATTTTCCTGATTTCGAAAATTATTCATTTCAGTCATTGTGATACTAACAAAATAAAGTTGTTAATAATCTATTGGATATATCCACAAAATACTTAGCTAGGGTTTGTGTAGCCCAATTTTGTAGTTCCTGAATTTTCCCCAGGAACAAATCGTGACCATTATTTCTTAAAACAAGCCTTAATGTGATGCTATGGTTTGAACACAGAATTAACAGGTATGTGTGGCAGTCATAATGCACAATTGTTCTCAAGTTGCTGAAGTATTGAGGCAACTCAATAATGGTACCAATAAAAGAGAATATTTGTAGCTCAGGGTTGAAATGAGGGGCCCTTGGTGCTCTCTGAGCTTAGTCCTAGCACTGATGATGTTACCTAGTTTGGGTAATGAAACATCTGCAGGAAAGCAACCAAGCTCAGAGAGCACCAAGGACCCCTTGATTCAATAATGCTTTCACTGTTGGAATTGGGAAGGCACTGGTGATATCACCTAGCAATCCCATCCTGCAGCTCTGAATGGTGCTAGGCTAGCTGTGCTAAATGATAAGGTAAAACCTAGTGTATTGTACAAATAAATGAAAACAGCCTACCTAGCCTGCTTTCATTCTCTTTTCCATCTGTTGTCAACTTGTTAGCAGATCCTAAATAAATTCAACTGTTGTGCAGGTTCTGGTTTTATTATAGTCAAATTGACACTTGCTAAATTACGTTACTCATTTATTTCCTACCAGATCCTTAAGATGACATAAACAGCAAGTATGGAAATAAATTATTAAATAGGCATCTACTGATTTCATGAATCAGTGTGTTAGTGGTCCAAGTTTCATGCATGGGAACACAGGGCATACATATTGCATGTTCTGCTGTGGTGCAAAGACAATATTAAAAAGGCAGCATCTTCAGCTTTGTGCCCCCCAGATGTGTTGGAGTTCATCTCCCTTAATAATACAGCTGATGGAAATGCCAGCTAAGAATGAAAGGAGTAGAAGTCTTAACAATGACCAGATAGGAAAAGTCTGTCTTAGAGCATCTGTGCAATTTCAGTGTCACTTCTAAGTATTGCTAAACTCAGGCACTTTAAAGCTTTAAAGATTAAACCCATTTGGCCTCTTAAGATTCATTTGTATACTGGAAAAAAAACAAGAAAATAAGAAAGATCTGTATTGTAAACAATTTTTAAAGCCTTGGCTGCCCGGCACTGTTTCAAAATTGCCCATAGTAGAATAATTATAGTAAGTAGACTATTATTTATATCTCAGCAAGAAAGCAAAATTTATTTAAAGTCTAATTTCCCTTGCCCTTTTAGGCAAATGAACATTTAAAGGATATAATGGAACAGGAGCAGAAGCTGAAAGAGCAACACGGGGCAGAAACTCCAGGAGGTCAAAAGGTATGTGTGCAAAATGCACTGGTTAAGAAACATTCAGAATAATTGCAACTAATGAGGGATTTCTCTTTTTAAAATACGTTCTAAGAGGCCATTAGTCAGTTTGATGTAGTAGTTAAGGTGCTGATTTTGAAACCAGGAGACTATGAGTTCTAGTCCCATTTCTAGTCTAAAATTGCATTTTAGACATGAAAGCTGGCGAGGTGACCTTGGGGCCAGACATTCTGCCTCTCAGCCCAACCCACCTTAAAGAATTGTTGTTCTGGAGATAATAGGAGAAAGGAGTAGTATGTATGTTTGTAGCCTTGAAAGTTAATAAGGGCAGGATAAAAAAAATGAATAAAAAAATCATTCATCGTTTAGATCAAGGGTCTCAAACTTGCAGCCTGCGGGCCAGATACGTCACATACTGGCCATGCCCATGCCCGGTTTAGCGAAGGGGGGGGGGGAAGTTGCAATACATCATGTGACGATGCCATGATGATGCGGGCTTGACACCCCTGATTTAGATTTTTCTTACAGTACCTTGTTTTAGAGGAAATTCAGACAATTTTTTTGTTTTGGTATATTAAACACTAAGAAATACTATATGAAATTGAATAATTTAAATCAACGTATTACAAGGTTTTGATGCCTCTATTGCTGTGTACTTTTTCAGCCAAAACTGTTTTCTTGCCACTTGCACAAATGGAGCTGTGCACACACTCACCAGCCCACTGCACGTGCTCGCCCACCCCTTCAGTGGCCCAGTTCTGAACAGGCCACAACCGGGGATTGGGGATCCCAGGCATGCAGCATTATATAAAGTGAATTTAATTTTTAAAATCAGGTGCTTATAAATGAACACCTTAATAAGAGCAGAAACTTTTCTCCAAATGTATATTGTCATTGAAAGAAAGACTTACTACACTCATCTGTGTGTTTTATTTTGAAAATGTCATTGTGGGAAAGACACAGACATTTTAAACAATTGTATTTCACTTTAAGAAACAGAAGATTACAAATCTTCTCTGTGTCAGTTTATGAATCCTTCCCTTCACATGAGTTGTAGTGAAACCATGAAGCTTCTGATTAACAATACCTTCTCATTTCATCTCACCAGGAATCATGTCTACTAGATATAGAATAAGCTAGGATTTTTAGGATTTTGAACTGTGATTTAATATTCTAGCTTGCTCTAAATCTGATAACAATAGTTTCACTGATCAGATAAATCAAACAGGCTACACAGATCAGTTAAAGACACGTGTGTGTGTGTGTGTGTGTGTGTGTGTGTGTGAGATGGCTTAACAAGCAAGACATTATCATTCAGGTATGATCATAACGTGGAACTATCCATGGTCCTTATAAATGCCAACTACTTCTCTTATCTCCCTTGCAGTTTCTTATATTATTCCTTAAAATAGTATGTCTTGGTTGGCTTATTCTACTGACTGTTATTTTAGTCACATCCCATATGTGCAGAGTGTCAGTCCTTTGCTCAGTCATGAATATAATTTTCAAATGTGAACTTTTTTGTTGAGGTCCAGTAGTTGCTTAGCCTCAAGAGGAATCTCCCCCCACCTCACTCCACCCCCATTTCATTTCATTTTTCTTGGTGTTTGGCTAAAAAAGCTCTACTTCTTTTACTTGCTTCCTACATGCTAAATTGAGCCATTCCTAGCTATGCAACTGTCACAATTAGGTTCTCCATCAGTTTTGCTAAAGTGGTTGACATATCTCGATAATTGCCCTGTCACTTCTAATGACTTTGGTCTCCCGTTTTGGCTCTTTTCTGCCCCAACCCCCAGAGTTTGTTTTCATTATGAAGAATGGAACAAAATTATTTGCTTCATTGAAGACTATAATTAATGACTCAGCAGTCAGATTTAGGAACATTAATGAATTAAATTACTCCAGTTTATAGGTCCCTGCCCTCCTCCACTTCACTTCTCTGCTGTTATGCTTAGAGGATCACGCTCTAGATTTAATCATCACAAGGAATTGAGTTTTTCTGCCCGCCCTCCCCCTGTTCTTCAGTCTAGAAAGAACTGTAGAGCTGTTATTTCTGCAGCATTTTAAAGACAGATGTTTTACCAAAAATGCACATTAGTTTCAAGTAAGCATAACCTCTACATTGCCAATACTGGTGATTTTAATGAGATGTAGAAACATGTTAAGTCTTAAAATTGGATGGATGGACGGACAGACAGACAGACAGATTTTATGGCCCATTTCTACAGTTCAGAATAATAATTGTATGGAGTTGCATCAGGGATTGGGAGGTTATGCTTGTGAAGTGTTTTAATAGCATTTTATTCATTTTATTATTTATTTATTGAGCTCATATGGTGCCAAATCCATTTAGACTCATGGAAAATTATCCCCCCCCCAATTAAAACCATTAAAATGTTTGTGGTAGACGTAACAGTTCAAACCAGTAACATCTCATGGTAAACAATGTAAACACTAGTGAACACTAATAGATCCACAGCAAATGGTAAAATGGCAAAGCCTCCAGACTACCCTCTAACATCATAAATTAAATTAATCATTGTTAAATAAAGAGAGTCTCATAGTGGAACCGCAATCCCATAAGACATAGTCCACAGCTATAAGTGAACACCAAACCACTTTCATGGTTTCGAAGATGTACTTTCATTGCTCATGGAAAAATGTAAAATAAAAAGATTCCAAAGTTACAACTCCAACTTGGAAGCCCCAGTGTAACTCATTTGAAGATTAAATTGTGCATTTGATTAGAATAATGGATTAAAAATTACTACTACTTTTTTGAGATAAAAGGTACTGTTTACGTGTATTTATCAATTTATTTTTTCTGCTGCTGTGTGCTGAACTGACAAATAGTAACTTATTGTTTTCACATGGGTACTTTTAACAATGCTATTTGTAATAAATGAACGAGTATTTCAAGACAATTAAGTATCATTAATTTTTCATGAATCTGAAAATGGCTTAAGGAAAATGTAATGGTGGAATTGCTAAATTACAGTCAACATGTTCATGTTCTTCTTTGCCTGTTGCTTTTCCCTGCTGCTTACCTTGAAGTCTCCTTCCAAATGGTTTTGGAAACTGGTTCCTGTAAGTTTGTCATGTCACTTTACTTTGATTCAGTAGTTTAATGTTGTATCAGTTGCTTTGCCAATGTCATGATAGTCCAATCATGCATTTCATTTCTGCCTCTTTTCCCTGTCAATGCCTTTTAAATAAGTCACACACCCCGCTTCAAAGGAGACAGCACCTATAATTTAAAATACTCTGGAATAGTGTTAGTCCCATCACCCACCTATCCGTATTATAGTTCAAGCTGAACAAATACCATCCCAGAGAGGGGGGGGGCAGGGAGGGAGTGAGCAAGGGGGGGATATATGGTTACAATTGCTCATTTATTATATTTACTTTAAACACATAATTAAGCAAATTTTCTACAATAAAAACTTTCACTTCCAAACAAACTTGGCAGTAGATCTATGATCATTTTATTTCTTTAATCCTAACATTGTGGTTTATACTATCAATTTTGAAAATGCAGAAATCTACACATTCGACCAATTTATTTTACTAGGAAGGGGAAATTTTTTGGAGGGAGGATAAATTGTTCTAACATGTCAGAAACATAAAAGTAGTTGTTATAAAAGATGAAATGCTGTCTTATTGTGGTATGTGTTTATTATGGGATACCCATATATACACTGAGACATATACAGAGAAGAATCCATAGTATATACATTATACATACATATGCATCTTGAGTGTTTTGAAAAAAAGTTGGAACACATAATATGAAACAAGTGGGAGTGAAATATCTCTTTAAATGAGTTGTGTATTTTTGCAGAGTGGTGACAGGGTGACTCTGGTAGCCAGGAGTGTTGAAGATGGGCAGAGAGGAGCAATAGTATCTGCAAAACTTTATTTTCTGGAGAAGAGAGAAGGGAAGGAACCCAAGCTATGTGTAATACATAGCTAGTAGGAAGGAGAGGACTCTGCCCAGATAGGGCCACCTGCTCATAGCCAGGAAGTGATCCCAGAACCCAACTTGTCCCTGTGGCAGCTAATGCTAAAATTCCTGTGTTTGGCTGCTTTTATTACTATCAGTTTCAGTATTTATAGGAAGGTCACACATGTTTGTTATTTCAGGCAATCATAGCACTCTGTGAAAGTGAATATCATTATGTCTGCAACAAATCCTTTCCTTAGAAAAAGAGGGGAAGAGGGAGTATTGAACATCATGTGTTATGCTCAATTATTGTGATGAATATACAAGATGGATGGATCTCTGATGCTTATATGAATTATTTTTCCCCTTCTGTAATCTAAAATGGCTTAGGCATGTTTACTTTTCATTCATTACTGCTTCTTACTCCAGTGTAAACAGAAGTAAACAAAAATGAAGTCTCTGAAATAAAGAAAAACAAAGTTACAGGGTGATGGGCAGTTTAAAAAGTAGAACTGACATCTTGGAAGAAGGAACATGGGCTTCTGTAGGAGAATTTGAAAGCACAATATGAAAAGGCTCAGGGCTTGGTACTACAAGAAAACTAAACTTATATTAAATGATAGTTAATTAACACTTTATGTGAAACAAAAACACAGCTGGTGGGTTTGGGGCAATGTTTGATATGTTAACTTTCGGAATCCAAGGAGCGCTGGGATTCAAATTCAAATTTGCCCAAATGCATACATTGCCATACTTCCAAAAAATAGTGGATAGTTGTCAAAAAAACAGACTCAACTGGGAATATATAACTAAGAGCTGAAAGCCAGGAAAACCCCTGCCTTACATTTCATAGTTATGACTCTTTCAAGTGCCTTAACAAATGCAGCTAATATTGTTTCAGAAAAGAAATTAATTCTGGCATGTTATGTTGAGAGTGACTGATTGACTGGTAGCCTAGTTAATACATAATGTTAAACCATAGGCAGTGACTTAGAAAGCACAGTGTCTACATTCCCAGATGATGCTAGAACAAAACTAAATCACATTATGATTTAATGTACCGCGAGATGTAAATCCTATTTCTGAGGTTACTGTAATTGTGGCTCCTTGATACCAACCAAATCTGTAAACCATTGCTTGGAACTAGTTTGTTTAGTTCAGATTGAAATTAATCAACTGCAAAATACATGAAAGGGAAACTAAAGCTACACCATGCTTTTCAGCTCACTGAACAGAAAATACAAATATTGGAATATCATAAACTTAAGATATTTTCTTCCAAACTTCACAAACCAAAAGTTTACCTTACCAAGGATTTCAATTTGTAATGAGGCCACTCAGGGCTAATTACTAATTCATCTTACTACAAATGATCTTAAAGCTGTTTTGTGTTCTAAAACGATGTAGGTGAAGTTGAGTTCTCAGATAAGGAAATAGGATTCATGCATTAATACTCATCCATAATGTGCTTTGTTTATGGCTTTATTCAAAATATAAAGCAAGCACTGTGGTTTGTAATCCATGGTGTGTGAGCCTAATCGTAATCTGCCCCATTTTATATGCCATTGCTCATTTCTGTTGCTCTGATCTCTTAACTCCTTATGTATGAATATTAATAGCCTAGAAAGATTGTGTGGGTGTTGGAGAAACTTGATTAAAGACTGCACACCTCCAAATGGAACTGTTTAAATCTACATAAATTAAGAAAATGAGGTGTGGTTTGGAAAATTTGGATTTGTTTGTTTGTTTGTAGATATTTAGTTAAAGAGTTTCCAGCATATCACTCTTTGTACAAATGTTTCTGGATGGTTTTCTTCTTTTTATATGATAGGCTCGATACCGGAAGGAACAGACTCTGCTTAAGCAGCTGCCCTGTGTTCCATTGGTGGAAAATCTGCTGAAAGATGGCAGAGATGGATGTGCTTTAGCTGCTATGATCCATTTTTACTGCCCAGAGATTGTTAGGTTAGAGGGTAAGTCTGCTTGATTACAATAAGCCTGTTAATCAGGCATTAGACTAGCCTGATTATTATTTTAATAATATTTTAACTGAATCTTTACTTATTTTTCCAATTTGTTCATTGATATTAAGCCAGAGTTCATTGGCCCAGGCATAACAGAATTATGGTTTAATGCAAACCAGAATGTGCTATCCTTGTTTGGCTTTAGTACAGAAGTTCCCAGCTTTATGAACTCTGTGGTTTTATGAAATTGGGAATAGGTGTCCTCACCAAACCAATGTGGTTCAGCTGAAAGTTTAACTATTAATTTAAATAAAATACACATTTAAAATTGACTTTTATTTGGGTGTGATGATAAATAATTGCTTAACAGAATGGTAACAAACTTTTCATGAGTTTCTGGCTTATAGCCTCCTGTCCCATTCCTTCGGCATGATTATTGCTGTTTTGAATTAATCCCAGCTTCACATTTTTCTTCAACTATGAAAGAAACAAATGAACTGCAAGCATGATTACTAAAGGTTTTTTAAAAAATAAACAATATTAATAGCAGCTTAAAATCTGTATGTAAAAAAAAACCCCAAAGTGCAATTATTTATTTATTTATTTATTAGATTTTTATACCGCCCTTCTCCCGAAGGACTCAGGGCGGTGCACAGCCAAAGATA
>JANHZT010000884.1:79564-95288 GCA_032468215.1 Stegonotus admiraltiensis
TAAACATTACATTTCAATTTAGTTACATTTAATTTTATCTGCTTTGTTTCTTCTTTCTCCTTTCTGTCCAGCTGTTCTGCTTTAAAAGTCTATCTGCTCAGTTTAAAAAGACTGATCGTCTTTTAGACCGATAGGATGGGGTCAGTCCAAAGACTGCTCAGACAGTGGTTTGTCAGTCAGGGTTTTTGCAGGCTCGTTAGAGCCCGCTAATCCCCCAACTGTAACACCGTGGTTCCAGAACCAGAAGCCCTACGCCAGTGCATCTTATACTCCAAAAAATACAGCGTCTGTTCATTTCTGCACGATCTAAATTTTTTTTAATTACTTCCTCTTCCAAAGAGATTTTCTCTGCTTTCCATTTTTGTGCAAATGCTATTCTCACTGCAGTTATTATATGTATAATCAAGTATATGTTTTCTTTACTAATTTTCTCTGATAGTATACCCAATAGGAACAGCTCAGGTTTTAAATTAATGTGTTGTTGGATAATTTCTTCTAACCATGTCTTAATTCTGCTCCAATAGTCTCTAGCTTCTGAACATGTCCACCACATATGATAATAAGATCCTGGTATTTGATGGCATTTCCAACATTTAGCTGATTTGTCTGTAAACATTTTTTGCCAATTTTTCTGGAGGCATATGCCATCTATAAAACATTTTATATTGATTCTTTTTATATGCAGTGGACATTGTTAGTTTATAATTCCTTTCCCATAACTGTTGCCATCTATCGAGCTCAATTGAATATCCGCAATTTTTTGCCCAAGTAATCATTGTTTCCTTTACTTGTTCTTCCTCTAATTCAATACTAAGCAGAAAATTATAAAATTTTAAAATTATTTTATCCTCTGTTCCTGTGAGTATCCTATCCAAATCTGTCATTTCTAAATAAAAACAATATATTTTTGCATCTTTTTCATATCTTGTTTGTATTTGCATATGCATATATCAGTCCATCACAATCCCTTGTTCTTTCATTTCTTGTTTCCCTTTCAATTCCCCCTTGTCTGTAAGTAAGTCTTTATATCTAAAAATATTTCTAAAATTAACCATATTTAGGCATATCAATGCTTCCATTGTTGATAACCATATTGGAATTTTCAAATAATATTTAACTCTAACCTTCTCCCACACTAATAACAATGCATTTCTTACGTAATGCCTATGAAAATCCGTATATATACTTCTACCATACCATAAAAATGCATGCCATTCCAATTGCAAATCATTCCAAAGTTAGTAATCTTATATTTCTTAATTCGATCCATTCTTTCATCCACGTCACTGCTGCTGCCTGGTAATATAATTCCCAGTTCAGCAGTCCAAATCCTCCCCTTATTCTTGCATCTTGTAGCATCTTTATATTAATTCTCGCCTTTTTCCCCTGCCATATAAACTTCCTCATTATTTTATCGAGGTGTTGAAAATAAGTTTTCAATTTTTATAGGAATTGTCTGAAATAAGAACAATAATCTTGGTAGTATATTCATCTTGATTATTGCAATCTTTCCCATAAGTGATAGTTGCAAAGTTTTCCATTTTTCCACATATTTCTCAATTTGTCTTTTAAACTTATAATAATTATCCTCTTTTATTGTTACACATCTTGAAGTTAGTTGTACTAAGAATCTCACTTTTTTCACAATTTGTACATCTAATTTCTTCCTTAATTCTCTTTTTTCTGTACTATTTTTCACCAATATTTTTGTTTTTTCTTTCTTTATTTTTAAACCTGCTACCTCTTCGTATTTTATTTTATTTTTTATTTATTTTATTTTGTCAAGTACATATTAGATAATATATATAAGTATAAGCATGAACTGAATACATAAAATGAATACAATTAAAGGGAACATTAGGACAGGTACTGTAGGCATGCTGGTGCTCTTAGCACGCCCCTTACAGACCACTTAGGAATGGGATGAGGTTAACAGTAGACAGTTTTAGGTTAAAGTTTTGGGCATTTTGGGATGAGACCACAGAGTGGTAGTGCATTCCAGGCATTAACAGCTCTGTTACCGAAGTCATATTTTCTGCAATCAAGTTTGGAGTGGTTCGCTTTAAGTTTGTATCTAATGTGTGCTCGTGTATTGTTGTGGTTGAAGCTGAAGTAGTCATTGACAGGTAGGACATTGTAGCAGATAATTTTATGTGCTATGCTTAAGTCTGACCGAAGATGGCAAAGTTCTAAATTGTCTAATCCCAAAATTTGAAGTCTGGTGGCATAAGGTATTCTGTTGCGAGCAGAGGAGTGGAGGACTCTTCTCATGAAATATCTCTGGACTCGTTCGACTGTATTAATGTCCGATATGCAGTGCAGGTTCCAGACAGATGAGCTGTATTCAAGAATTTGTCTAGCAAAAGTTTTGTATGCCCTAGATTGCAGTTCAATATTATCGGAGAAGAAGCTATGCAAGATTAGATTAACAACTTTTAATGCTTTTTTGGCAATGTTGTTACAGTGACCTCTGGCACTTAGATCATTTGAGATGCGTACTCCAAGGTCCTTAACAGAGAGAGGTCATATCCACCCAGTTTGTACTTAGTGTTTTGCTTTTTTTTGATAATATGTAAGACAGCTTTTTTCTGAAGCCAAACTGCTTGTTAGAGAGTAGGTTGTTTGTCTCCAAGAAGAGGGTAATGGATTGGTTTATGACTGATTCCATGACTTTGCATGTGACGCAACATAATGAGATTGATCTGTAATTTTCATCTAGGCTAGGGCCACTCTTTTTCAAAATAGGGATGACTGTGGCTAGTGACCATAAGCTAGGCAAGGAGATGGATTTGAAAGATATTTCATAGATTATGCTAAGAGGTTCTGCTATGGTGGTTGAGAGCTTTTTTAAGAAGTAGGTGCATAATCCATCAGGGCCAATAGATAGAGATGGTTTTAGGTTGCATAATGCCTTTATAACGGCATCTTCTGTGAAATAGACATGTATTAGATCGTTGTGATTAGTTGTGGTACGATTGGGAAATGTGGGGCATGATCCGAAATATATATATAATGATATATAAACGCACTCTGAAACTTATCCCTTATTCAGATTCCAGAAAGATCCAACAGTTTTGCAAAGTGGTCTCATTTTCATTTGCTTAATTGGTAATCAAGACATATTTTTGCATCATTACCAAGGAGAATCCGAGGTACCTTAGAGACAAGCATAGTTATTATAACATAAATTGTCAGCTCACTTTATTAAATGCCTAGATTGTATACCCCATAATAGGTGCATTTTCAATGGATTCTTGCTTCAGTGTGGATTTCCATATTTTTCACCATCCGTGTCTATGTGATACAGCTAACTTTAATCCAATGCTGATGAATCTAACAGATTAAATTTAACTCTAATGAAGAGGAACTCATTCACATCTGATTCTGCAAACCACACAGTTTAACTTTGAGCTCTGTCTCTATGATGGTTCATGACTGAATGCAATGTACATGAAATCTGTCAAAATAAATCTGCTCACTGTTTTATTTAGAATTTAGGCTATTTTAAACAAAGATTAAATGTGGTAAGAATATTGGATAAGAAGAATGCAACTAAGCAGGAATTTGTGTAAATTAAGCATGAGACTAAGGTTGGGACCCTGAGAAAGAAGCGCAGATGATAAGGCTCGACAAAGGGTCATAGGAACTGTTGACTTTTTATACATTGAAGGGCTCTTTCACGTGTTTTTCTCCAAAAAGGGTTGTGTCTTGGAGATTTGGAATGCTCTAACTCTGACTCCTCAAATCTTTTAAGCACCTGAAGAGCTTTAATAGCTTTAATAGAATAATTTCATTGTGATTATTAATTTATTTGAACTTAAACATATATCTAAAAGATTTTGCAAGATGAAAATTAAAGTATCGAAATCAAAGTTACATACAATATCACAGTAATCAAGCACTGCTTTGCAAGAAAAGAAACCAGAATAGTCTGTCACTTTCTGCAGGCTTTTTGCCCTTCATGATGGGCAAAAGTAAGTGAACACAGAAAGAAAAACAAAATCCTTGATAAATCTGACCACGAGCCATTAGTTTGGAATTTGTTTCTGCAGAAGACAACTAGGCAGGAGTAGCACATAGATACAACATTGTCTTGTATTCATTTATCATCACCTGGCATGTTTAGGCATATTATTTCCAATAGTGTACTGCAGAGTTTTTTAAATTGGGAGTTCATATGTATCAATAGAAATATAATAAAGCATTTATAATAAAAAAATAACCACACCACAAAAAAGAGGCCAGTATGAGAACATCAACAATCGCCCCTCTGAAGTACTCAGTGTTGGGCAACTGAGCTTGGGGAAAGGCATAGAGTGGGGCAGATCAGATTTCTAGGAAAAAGCTTTTCAAAAATGTAGTCAGACTCATAGAATAGGTGTGCCTACAAGCCTCTACTTCCTCACCTCATGGAAGAGCAGGATCACAAGCAGGATGGCTGAGTTGGGCAGTTCTAAATTGGGTAGAGGTGGCATTCTTGCATGTATACCTGTGCCAAGCCACACAGGACTTTAAAGATCAACACACACATTTTGAATTATGCTCAGATGTTAATAGAAGCCATATAGGTCCTGAAGAACATACTAATGTCTTCATTTTTGTCAAAACCTTCCATCTAGACCACTATCTGGGACCTTTGTTCAACATGCCACCATATTGCCCCACAGTCTGCAAAAGAGAATGGGCCACCCTAAATTTGTTGCAAGATGACAGTCAGCCAACCTAATAAAGGAGGAAAAGTGACAATGTTTTGCCTCACTGATCACCAGGATATATGTCCTAACATTGAAGCAATGTATTTGGTTCAAGCAGCCCAAGAAATCTTTCCATCCATCACAAAGGGTAATAGTTCTGTAAGAAATAAAAATGATGCAGATAGGCAAGACCATTGATTCTGGCCTGGTCAGCTTGGATGATGGGCAGCACCTGCTTAGTTGTTCCAGTCAGTGTGTTGAATATAAAGTCAGCAAAGAAGAATCCCAAGCTGGAACTGAGTCCCAGAACTGAGTTGTAACAGTGAAATGTGATCTAGCATTGGATGCCCAAGCCTGACTTACACATGCCCAGCTGGATCACTGCCAAGTTTCCGTTACCAGATAGCAAGAGCCTTGTCTAACAGTTTTACTCGTGGGAAGATGGTCATTCAGATTCATTTACTATTTTAAGGAGTTGCAACACGACAGAATTTGAGAAGCTTGTACTGAAGGGACAAGGATTAGGCTTTTGAGGGTGTTTGCCTAAAGATCTTCCAAAACTGGCAGAGATTTTGAATACAGTCTAGGAATGCCTCTCAAGGGTATTCAAGATTTCGTCTGTAAGGAGATCAATGTGAAACGTTACTGAATATTTTGCTGAACAGAAATTGAAAGTCAACAGCTAAAAGAGAATTTGAACCCCAGAAGTGCAGATTTCATCCAAAGAAGTGACATTTTGCCTGACTGGGATTCAACAGAGTTCTAAGTTTCCCAGAACTAAGTTCTAAGTTACAGTACCATTATAATTATGCTCAATGCTTGCTTCTATCCATTTAGGCAGATGCAAATGTAGAGCTGTTTTCCAAGAAGGAACAATATGAAATCAGATTGTAGATGGGACAGGATCTGTAACATTTAATGATTAATGAGTTTTCAACATGTCTTCTGATTGCTAATTGTTGTTCAAGGAGATGCCCTACTAGTTCTCTGCCTATCTGACCTACATAGTAGCTATAATAAGTCCTTACACTTTATGTTGTAGATAACTCCTGTTTTTCCTTCTGGGGATATTGGGGCTTTTGGTTTAATTAAGATTTTTGGAGGACTTTAGTTGGTTTGTGTAGTACAGTGATACAGTGATGTAGTACAGTGGGTTTTAATAGTCTGATGGTATTTCTGAAATGTTTTATATATGTGGCAGTGTTATCTTTTTGTAACTTGTGAAAAAGCATAACTAAATGGATACCCATACAACTTTATCAAAGTGCCTGACCACTCAATCCACTACAGCACGATTAACACAAGCTTCTTCATTGCACAATACATGACTATAGTATCAATTGAGAAATTGTCAGCATCCTAGACCAAGCAAAGTCCCCAAATGCTAGAGAATTCTTGGAAGCATGGCACTCAGACAAATCAGCCACAAGCAGGCATATAGATATAAACAATATCTACGCACCATTCAAAAAAGACAATCAAAAAGCTAAAAAGGAAACAAAGAAGACCAGAATATCTCCTCACCAGCAATCAATACTCAGATAAACAGGGATTAGCATCTGTATTAATACCAGATGCACAATCAAACAGAAAACAATACCCCAATCAAGGAACTACAGATTCAGAAAAATGCTCAAACTGTAAACAGCCAAATCAAGGAATTTTCAAGAAGAAAACACTCCCACCACCTCTAACAGGGCAAGTCACTGTATATAAACAGAGAGCAAACCCCATTCCCTTCTAGCACTGAAAATATTACCTAATTGGGTAATGAAATGTCTGCAAGAAAACAACCGTGCATAGAGAACTCTGAGCTACAAATATTGGTACTCATGAGACGGATTGAAAGTGACCTCTTTCAGCTTCTTTCTTCAGCTGAAGTGATCTTTTATCTTTATTAGAATGGCAATTGAGAATAAAAAAGAAAATTGCAGCAACTTTTTTCCCCCACTTACCCAAAGGGCACATAAGACAAAATCTTTTTCTTCAAAACTAGCACCTTCATAATAGTATTCAGGCTGGAAGCATATTTGGAGCTTTGTTGTCTCTTAGAAACAGAGCTGGTAAAGTAGTGCTTTTAATGTTTAAAATACTCTTTGAAACCCCAAGGCTTTTTTAAAAACCATGTGCAAGTGGCTTGTATTAGTGATTCTTATTTTAAGATGTAGAAGAAAAATCCTTCTTGATTCCCTTTAGATTTGTTGCATCACTTAATTGTGCTGCACTGAACTTTTAGGATGAGAATTATCGGGAAGAAAAAGCAGAAGTCTTCTTCTGTCATTGACCTTTTAGGCTTTTTTTTTTCCTCTTTAGAGTTCAGGAAGGTATTGCTCTACATATCTTCCAAAATATGGACTTCAAAATATGTACAAGTCCATATTTTCACAAACACACACTTAGGCAGTACATATTTCAAAGAAGAGATAAGTAATTTGAAGGCACTGGGTCAGGTATGTAGGCTGCTTCCTTCTATGTATCTACGCACACTTTGCAATAATCCTTAGCAAAACAAGAAAAAGGAACTGGAAATTGGGATGTGGGATGTGGGATGTGGGAGCAAACCTAGGCACTAATTGTTACAATGTTATGATTTTTTTAAAACCAAAGTGTAGTGAAAGCATTCAGATAGCATGATGAATTGGCTGCCAAATAGGAGAAAGATATGGAGGGCCCAAAACAGATGTACAAAATTAGCTCCACTTCTCCAACATTGTCAAGTTGCCTCATCTCTGTTATTCTTGCTCTTCCAATCACATATGAGAAAAAAGAAATAAGCTGGAAGAATCTGCTGTAAGAAAATCAAGGCATGCAGGTGAAGTATACTACTCAGGAACATAATCTCCAGGTCCTTTCCTTTCAACCAATGTCACTTCTGGTGTCAGAGCTGGTATTTATTTTATTTTATTTATAAAATTTTTATACTGCCCTTCTCCTGAAGGATTCAGGGCGGTGAACAGCCGAAGTTAAAATACATACAATATGAAAGTTAAAAAGATTTAAAACAGTATTAAACAAATTGGCTCCCTCAAGATCAAAACCCCTCACCCCTAAAATCTTCCCCATTAAAAATTTCTTTCAAGCCAGCCTGGCCTGCTGAAATAAGAATATCTTCAGGGCCCGACGGAAAGCACGGAGATCCGGGATCAACCGTATCTCTGTGGGTAGCTCATTCCAAAGAATGGGTGCCCCCACAGAGAAGGCTCTCCCCCCTGGGGGCTGCGAGTCGACACTATCTGACCGACGGCACCCTGAGGAGCATACTGGCCAGTGGGAGGTAATTGGTGGCAGAAGGTGGTCCCGTAGATACCCCGGCACTAAGCCATGGAGCGCTTTAAAGGTGAGAACCAACACCTTGAAGCGCACCCAGAAGATCACTGGGAGCCAGTGCAGCTCGCGCAGGAGAGGTGTTACATGGGAGCACCATGTCGCTCCCGTAATCACCCTCATGGCCGCATTCTGGACCAGTTGGAGCCTCCAGGTGCTCCTCAAGGCGAGCCCCATGTAGAGAGCATTACAGTAGTCCAGGCAGGAAGTGACGAGGGCGTGAGTGACCATTCATAAGGAGTCCCGATCCAGAAAGGGATGCAACTGGCGTATCAGGTGGAGCTGATAAAAAGCCTCCCTGGCCACAGCCATCATGTGCTCTTCTAAAGACAGCCGTGCACCCAGGAGGATGCCCAAGTTGTGAGCCCTCTCCACGGGGGCCAATGACTTGCCCCCAATAGCCAGCGATGGCACCATCTGGCTATACTGGGACGCTAGCAGCCACAGCCACTCCGTCTTGGAAGGGTTGAATCGGAGCCTGTTCCTCCCCATCCAGACCCGCACGGCCTCAAGGCACTGGGACATCACTTTAAGGGCATCATTGGGGTGGTTTGGGGTGGAGATGTACAGCTGAGTGTCATTAGCGTACAGATGGCACTGCACCCCAAAGCCACGGATGATCTCCCCCAGCGGCTTCACACAAATGTTGAACAGGAGAGGCGAGAGGACCGACCCCTGTGGCACCCCACAAACAAGGTGCCTCGAGGTCGACCTCTGCCCCCCTGCCAACGCTGGCTGCGACCAGTCAGAGAGATGGGAGGAGAACCACCGTAAAACAGTGCCCCCCACCCCAAACTCCTCTTGAAAATAAGAGTGTAGGTTTGGATGTGGGTGGAAAACTCAGAACCATCAACTGCACCCTTTTTGCTCTTAAAGCCAAGCTTGTACCCTTCCCACATACACAATCACAAAATGTGTTTGGAATGTATTTAAAAGAAATGCATACTGTACTCTATAATGAATTCAGATAGCAAGCATTTCCCCAGCAGGATTAAATTTAGGTCACCGTGTCCCTAAAGGGCATGGCTTTTGATTCACCAGATTGTATTCCTTTGCTTTTTTTCCCCCCAATGTGTTTAAAACTGCAGAAATACAGCTACCATTTTAAAAGCCTCACATTGTTTTCTTTCTTTCCAGTAAATAGTTAACAATTAGGAACATTCTCTTCCCAAAATGGAAACTTGCTACTGTGCATCATCAACATTGGAGGTATTTTTATTAGAACACCATGGCAACTCCTGAACATGTTTTGGTAGCTCCTAGAGAGCGGAGTTATTTTTAGCATAAAGTTTGTCCCATAAAATGACAATGCGATAGGTCCTGCCATATTGCATTAAGTCTGAATTCACAAATTGGCCATCTTCATTAACAAAACCAGTCAAGTATGATTCAGACAGGAGTCTTTTGTACCCCAAAGCCCTACAATTGCCAGATGAAGAGAGTTTCTCCAGTTTAACTAGTTTTGAGCTACAGTACCAAAACATTCTAAATTGTGATGGTTATCGCTGTAAAATAATAACTTGGTCATATTTCCTTTCAGATCAGACAATGGCTACTCTACTCCAAGCCTTTCTCCACTTGTACCAACCAGGAAACAGGCATACACAGACAGCTATTTGGCTGCATTTCATTTCACATTCATGAGTAAGACAGACTTAAGCATTCTTAGTGGTACTCAGGCTCAAGGAGCGTTCTCTCATTCCAACATCACTCTAGAGAAGCTACTGTAGGTATGTAATTATATTATTATTATTATTTATTTGATTTATATACCGCCCTTCTCCCGAATTAAATCTGCCAATATTAAATATTGGCAGATCTGCACTTTCTGCTTCCCCCTTCACCAACTCGGTGCTGTCTCTTAACTACAGAAACAGATGATATGTTCTTCCTCCCACTCACAGACCATTGCAAATGCACTTCACACCTCGGTTTTTTAGCTTCAATTAAAAACTACCCTTTTCCAACCTGTGCTTTTAGGTGCTTCAGAGCAGATGCTTTCTAATGCTTTGTCCCATTGCAATAGAAAGACTATGACTGAAGTATGCCCACCCGCCAGCAACTGCTTGCTACCTTGGGCAGCCATATTACGATGAGCTACCAGGTTGCTATGTTTTTCACTGATCAGCAACTGCTTTTAAAACAATTCTCAAGACTGATCAGAAGACAGTTTGCTATGTCAGTGAACTATCCTCAATCTTAAAAGCTCATGTTTCATTCAACCAGTGGTGGGTTGCTACCGGTTCACACGAGATCGGGCTAATCAATAGCGGTGGCGGCAGGAGGCTCCACCCACCCGCCCGGATGCTTCTGTTCACGTGCAGAAGTGATGCACGAGCACATGCACAAGCAAACCGGTAGCAGATTTGGAACCCACCCCTGCATTCAACCCTGAAGTTCAAACCCTTTTTGTTTTTGCCTGGATTGAGCAAAGCATGCTCACTTTGGTTTCTCTATGTCCACAGTACTGCAACATTTTCCATTCTTTTATTTTTGTGATATCTTTAAGCTGAAATATGGGAACACTAGGAGTACTTTTCTGTGAAGCTGAAATATTAGTTTTCCTTTGCTACAAAGTTTTCATGGACCTACAGATGAACATAAGAAAATCCAGCCCTATATTGGTTTGATTACTCTAGCTTTGGAACTGCAATGATGCCATAACAGGAGAAAGAAAAAAAACAGAAAAGTTCTATGCTAGTGTCGCAGAAAATAATTGGGAAAGGGTAGAGGTGGTGGAGGCATCTATGTACAGAAACAATAAAGAAACCAAAGGTAAGGCATAGGATTACTGAGGACAGAATAATCCCTAAAAAGAAAAGGCAGGGACCAACTGACTGGCTCACATAGAAGCCAGACAGCTTTCCCTGCATAGATGGAAGATCAAGAAGCAGGGATCATATCCAATCAGACCATTTGGCGGCCATAATATGACAACCAGCCCAATCTGTTGCCAACCACTGCACTTCTTAAACAACTGAAGTTGGTTTGAGAAATAGTCAGGAGCAGCCTGGAAGAGATGCAGCTTAAATCTTTAGAGAGAAATTGTCCTTTGTTACTCACTATATTTGACAAAAGTCAGGCAAGTGACAATTACTAAGAATGGAAACAAGAGAAGTCTGGCAATAAAGAAAGCAACTTTTATACATTTAAAACCATTTCTCAACATGAGGATGGATGTGTAGCACCATAACTCAGCAGTAGGAATCAAAGCAGTGGTGAAATCTGGCCAGATCTATCTGGCTCACGTGAACCAGTAGCAATGGGAGGCTCTGCCCAACCGCTGGGATGTCATTATGTCGTGTTTTTGACCCTCTGCGCATGTACAGAAGAGGCGCACATGGGCATAGCATGTGCACTCCCAGACATGTTCCCATTCCCGAACTGGTAGTGAAAGTAAGTGGATTTCACTGCTGAATCAAAGTATTTATTATTCGGTCATGGAGCTAAATAAACACATCTTTGATAAACTTCTAGTTTTTAATATTACAACAGTGCCTGTAAGCAAACTGATAAACTGAACCATGCGAAGTAGAATAATGAAATTCGTGTTTTGTTTCTACCTCAAATTCTGTCGTATGTCATTCCATTTATATAATATCACAGCATATGATTATACAGATACAGATACATACACACACACACACCACACAAACACATACACATCAGGGGTGAATTCTACCTACCTTTACTCCTGGTTTGCAATGGGGTTGTGCATGCACGTGAGTGAAGCGAGCACGGGTGTACACTCTTCTGTGCATGCGCAGAAGCATTCTGATGACATCGGGGTAGGTGGGCGAAGACTCCTGCCAATTTTACTACCGGTTCTATAGAACTGGTCTGAACCGGGGGCAACCCACCACTGATACACATGAATATATGGATTTCTCAACATCTTTTGAGGTATTTGTTAAGAGAATGCCATGGTCATTTTCTCTAATGGGTGTTTTTTTTTTTGATGGCAACTGGAAGTAAATGTTAAAAATGGGCAAAAAAATTATCACAGATAGTGCGCACATGGCTGGGGGATGCTGCAGACAGTTATAAAGGTGGAATGATTGCCAAGCGCCCAAATGCAATCGCATAACTGGATGGAAGTGATTTACAGCTGTCATAACTTCAAAAATGGGTTATAAGTAGCACTGCAGAGGTCTGTCATAACTTTGAATGGTTGTTAAACAACCAATTATAAGTTGAGGACTACTTGTGGTCCTCTCACATTCATAGATGGAACATATCCGTACTCTTATTTCCTCTAGTGAAGAAAAAGTAGTACAGCTAGTCCTTGCTTTACGACCACAATTGAGCCCCAAATTTTTGTTGCTAACCAAAGACATTGGTTAGGTAGTTTTGCCACATTTTATGATCTTTCTTGCCACAGTTGTTAAGTGAATCGCTCCATTTGTTAAGTTAGTGACATGGTTGTTAAATGAATTTGGCTTCCCCATTGACTTTGCTCAAAATGTTGCAAAAGATGATCCCATAAGCTTGGGACACTGCAACCATCATAAATATGAGTCAATTGTCAAGCATCTGAATTTTTACGACATGACCATGGGGATGCTGTAAAGGTCGTAAGTGTGAAAAATTGTCATTTTTCAGTGGTGTTGTAACTCCAACAGTCAGTACATGAACCGTTATAAGTTGAGGACTACCTGTATTCAACTATCTGTTCCATCTCAAAGTTCTGTTGTCTTTTCCATTCCGTTGCAAACTTGGATTAATTGCAATTATTTCCTTATTGCCATGAATTCTCATACTTACATAAAAGGACCAAATTTTATATGCATTCACCCATGTCATATATTCATTGAAGACTTTAAGAGACCAGATCTTT
Source organism: Stegonotus admiraltiensis (assembly GCA_032468215.1). Taxonomy (NCBI): domain Eukaryota; kingdom Metazoa; phylum Chordata; class Lepidosauria; order Squamata; family Colubridae; genus Stegonotus; species Stegonotus admiraltiensis. The sequence goes on from JANHZT010000884.1 coordinate 92,420, forward strand.
TTATGGAACCAATATTTCACGTCAACTTTTTATAGTGCTTCCTGCAAGTCAAGAGCTGCTGTTGAAAAGATACTACCCACACAATGAGATAAGGCTTACTCATATTACCTTCAAATAAGCCCTAAACTTGCCCAAGGAACCTTTTAAAATGGAAACAAGTTTCTAGTGTTAAAAAGGGAAAAGGGAGGGTGAAGGTTTTATTGCTGCTCATGCTGAAGTAGATTCTTTTGAATTGAGTTCCATGGGAATGTTGTGTATATTCTCCCTCTGCATGTTTTCATACAAAGATCACATGAGAAAGCCTATCCCCCAAAATAAATGATAAATGTACAAGTCTTTAAAATATGTGACAGCAGATAAAATCTTTAGAAGACCTCTGCTGGATCAAATAAAAAGTCCACAAAGTCCAACATAATTTCATGTTGTTACCTGTCAAATACTCCGGGAAAGTCATGGAACATGAAGGAAATATTCCACTTCTATTATTACTCATGCAGAAGGTTGTATCATGAGGAAAAAAAGTCACTCATAAATCAAAGGATGAACAGCCATGCTTTATTAATGAGGGTATATAACCTGGTGTTATACGTCTTTATTTACTCAAAAGTGCATGATCCATGGAGTTAAATATGCTTGTCTAATCTGCTCCTGATATTTGCTTGTCTATTCATTTTTTAAAAAAAAACACCTTAAAATTCAGTTTTGTGAGGGCAGCTACTATTGAGAATCTCTCTTCCCTGGCATAAGACAGACTAAATTGGAGCTCTAAACTTTGGATAGTGAAAGAGAAAAAAAGAGAGAGGCAGCTGCATGCTATGTGTTTATGAAAATCTGGAGTTTGAGCCATAATCAGTTCCCTGTTCAGGTTAATTTGACCACTGCTTATGATGACCTTGAAAGGAACAAGTTTAATTCACAGAGGATGGAATTATCAATGGCTGCTTAGAAATCTTGATAGTTATTTCCTCAGTCAGAAGCATGTTGAAACGGTTGTTAGGCATTTCTTGCTATGACCTAGATAGCTATGATTGGCTACTGAATGGTTCCAAAAATCTAGGCAGGATAGTTTCATTGCCTGATCAGACATCAGTATTTCATCTCCTTAGATATCAACGCTTTGATTGCTTTCTGCAGATTGTTTTAAGGGGCAGAGTTTTGATCCTCTGTTCCAAACCTATCATTTTATTTTGTGTCACTCAAATCAGAGTTGAAAAAGAGCGGTCTGGGTGCACTGCCGGTTACAAATGCCAATTTAATGAGGATCTTTGCCAGATCCTCATTAAATTGCAAAATACAATTGGTTACATCACTTTTCTTTTAAACTCTTGTGAAATAATGAGCTAAATTTCAAAGATGTACTTTTCTTATCCTATGGGGGGGGGAAACAGAAAACCAGAATGAGAGTTTTTCTAAGTTCTTTGCAGAAACCTATTGTTAAAATAGTCAAAGTGTATGCTTGGAAAAAATAGGGCAATTGTTAAATCACCAGTACTATATGTATGAAGTATAATGTTAAAATGTATGTACATATACCATATCTTTCATATCTTTCAGCCATATCAAATTGTTCTTCTTCTCACATTTGAGTAGATCAGGTTTTACAATCTGCATTATTTTTCTAGTATTCACTTATTCCACTGCCTGATGTGCCCAGTTGCTAGGAAACCTATCCTTTCAACATGTCTTTATTTTTTTTTCTTTTTTGCTATGGCAGCATCTTCTCTTCCACCTTGGGCAGCTTGTTGCCATGGCAGCAATACACCTTTTCCCCAGTATAGTTTCTGAACATTTTGGTGAAATACTCTATGGCTATTGGATGCTTTCTTCCTTACTGCTTCCCAATTCCATTTCTGGGTCCAACGTTTGGCTTAATCTAAAAATCAGAGAAATGAACCTCAGAGCTGAAAGGAAAGCACTGAAACACTGAGTCCCTTGGTGCTTCTATAACATCAACTATCTGATCTCAATCCAGATGCACAAACCATTTGACCTAAATCCATTTGTCTTTCAAATGCAGAATGTCTCTTGTTCTAAAGCTGCAAAATAGCCTTGGCTCAAGGAGCTGGCATTTCCACACCATAACCTAGCATGTGGTTACAGTATAGTGTTCTAACATTGCTAGCAGCAGGCCAAGCCAACAGAACTGCCAACAACTAATGGAAGCCGTAAGTGGGCATTCATGCTCCAGGACCAGTGTATCCAAGCTAGCTTATTACAGTCATTAAATTGGGAAAAGTGCAGGAAGCCAGCAATTGTCTTGGATCTACTCTGTACCCTTATGGCTATACATCTGTTTTGACCCAGTTGATAATCTGCGGGAGAAGAAGGGAGGAGGGACAAGACCATCGCCTTTTCAAACATGCCCATTCAAACAAAATATAAAGCAGTAGAGCAATTGTAATAGAAAAACTATTCATCTAATTCAGCCACACAATGGCAGTTGCAACATCTCTCTTTCTCTCTCACTTTCTACATCTACATCTACATCTACATCTACATCTACATCTACATCTACATCTACATCTACATCTACATTACATCCCTAATGCTATATAATAATTATGCAAGCCTCTATTTTGTGAGGAGGATGCATAGGCGTCATACCTGTAAGTCAGGAACAAAAACAACTTCATAAAAAACAGAAGTTTATATTATCAGCTAACAAAGTATGTTTTCCATTTTATTTTTTTGGTGACAAAGATGAGCAATTCCAAGGAAAGTAATCTGGGAAGTGTACTCAGATGGATCAGAGATGGAAATGAACAATGAAGGGGAAGAAACTTAAGGTTAGGATTTGTTCATATAAGGCAGAAGTGGTCAATTCATAGCCATAGGCCACAAATGGCTATATATATATTTATTTTATTTA
>JANHZT010000884.1:95758-109434 GCA_032468215.1 Stegonotus admiraltiensis
GACACAAAAATAAATTTAACACATAAATAAAATAAAAATGTAATGCAATCCAAATTCCACTTTTAAAAGTAATAGCAAATGAAAATTACTTAAGTCTGCAGATGCTCATTGTACATTATAAAAATCCACCAAAATTAAAAGCTCCAAATATTGAAAAAGAAGAGGTGATTCTAATTACACCCCATTTACTAATGTTATAGTGTTTGTTAAGAAAAAAAGAAGAAAAAGAAAAACTCTGGGCCTCACCATGAAAGAATTAATTGAGCTTGGTTTAAGATGTTTCATGTCTTCTGTTTCTAAACAAGTCTTTCATGTATGATCCCAAATTAACAACTCCAATTATGCTGCAAGCAGAAATGAACTAAAATGCCGAAGTCAAGCATTTTAATTCATTATATCTCAAAGGTGCATTTTAAAAATGCCAACTATGCAGAGATCATTTAAAAAATGAAGTTAAGGTAAAAGGTAAAGGTTCCCCTTGCACAAACGTGCTAGTTGTGCCCAACTCTAGGGTCAGTGCTCATCTCTGTTTCAAAGAGCCAGCGCTGTCCGAAGACATCTCTGTGGTCACGTGGCCATCTTGACTAAACACCAAAGGTGCACGGAATGCTGTTACCTTCCCACCAAAGGCAGTCTCTATTTTTCTACTTGCATTTTTTACGTGCTTTTGAACTGCTAGGTTGGCAGAAACTGGGACAAGTAATGGGAGCTCACCCTGTTATGCGGCACTAGGGATTCAAACCGCTGAACTGATGACCTTTCGATCGACAAACTCAGCGTCTTATCCACTGAGCCACCACGTCCCTTAAAATGAAGTTATAGATGGCTAATAAACTGACCAAGTGATAGTGATTTTTCTTATGTAAATAACTAAAGAATCTTTAATGAGTCAGATTACATGAAATCAAAAGATATATTAATGTTACCCAAATTAAGCATACACCCCATTTTCTTCATTAATCATTCCTTTGCTGTGTGTAGCTCACAATCTTTTCATTTTTTAACATATAGTTGTCTCACAGCAATGATTATAACATAAATTTCAGTGGCTTTTTTCTAATAGTCTGTCTATTAATCCACCTCAAAAGTGATAGTTTCATTTGAATCTTAGCTTTAAAACTCTTCGTTTCAGTATATGTATTTAAGCCCAAAATTTTCTTTTTTTTCTTTTTCTTTTTTTTACAAATCCACCAAACATGATCATGATCCTTAAAGATTCTACATAACTAACATAAATATATCTTTATATTCTCTAGATAATTTTGGGGGGGAGTCATATACCAATAGCACATATACTGTACCAACCTCTTTTAGGTTTAAAACACAATGTGAATTTCAATTTTTTCAATAATGTTTTTCACTGTTAAAGGAATAAGTTATTTCCAAAATTGTTAGCTTATTTAGTATACAGGTAGTCTTACAACTGAAATGGACCTTGGAATTTCCATCATAAGTCATGATGGTTGTAAGTTGAGGCATCTACATGATAGGACTTGATTTTATGACATTTTTGTGTTAATTGTTAAATGAACACCCTGATGGCTAAGTGAATGTGGCAGTTTTCAGGTCATTGCCTTGGTAATTAAGCTAATCAATTTCTTTCTGGTGGCATTTTTTTGCCACAAATCAGCTGAAAAGGCTAGAAATCAAGCAAAATAATAATAATAATTATAAATTGCAATCATCATGTGACCATGGAAAGCTGCAACTGGCCATAAAGACAAGGCAGTTATCATGAATCCATGGGGGTGTGTTTATCTGTCAGAACTATGGAAATGGAACATAAGTAGCTTTTCGGGAGGTCCATTGTAACTTTGAATAATTGCTAAGTGACCAGTTGTTAAACAAGTATACCTATATACACTTTCACTTGTTTATCCTCCATTTCAAATTTCAGGAAAAGTTTTTATATTTTTGCAATTACACATCCATCATTTGTACATAAGTCAACTTCAATTTCTAAGTTTTATTACTCAATTCCGAAAGTCACATTACCTGGTTTGACTCTTTCTCTTAGTTAGGCATAACGAAACAATTGAAAACTAAATCTCTCTGCAGCCATATGGTGTCTGGATTTCAAGTTATAGTCTCTATACTCCTGTACTTACAACTCTCTATTGATTAACTGTTTCTCTTTAACATGCTGTTTCTTTCCTATAAAATGATTCTTGTGCTGAGACCATAAAGGTATATTCAGGCATAATCTGTGTTTATTACATATTCCCAATATAGCACTTATAATGTAATGATTTTTAAAATTTGCATTAATCTTAACGTTATATACCATATAAAACTATGCTGTCCAAACCTTAGTTTGTGTTCTTCTAATTCTAAAATTCTTTTATTTTTTAGCAACACCCACTCTTTTATCCAAACCAAACAGCTGGTGGCAAAACAGTTTTAAAACAAGCAATCCCAATCTTCCACATTCCTTTGCATCTTGGTGAACTAATATTTAACTCTTGCTTTTTTCTTTGCCATACAAACCTAGATATATCTTTCTGCTACTGCTGAAGTGGTTTATTTGTTATCAAAATCTCTTTGTTTGAAACAAACAGATAATTCTAGACAGTACATTCATTGCAGAGGTGGGTTTCAGCAGGTTCTGACCAGTTCTGGAGAACCTGTAGCAGAAATTTTGAGTAGTTTGGAAAACTGGTAGTAAAAATTCTGACTGGCCTCGCCCCTATCTATTCTCTGCCTCCCAAGTCCCAGATGATCAGTAGGAAATGGGGATTTTGCAGTATCCTTCCCCTCCACACCCACCAAGCCATGCCATGCCCCACCCACCAAGCCACACCCACAGAACCGGTAATAAAAAATGTTGAAACCCACCACTGATTCATTGTTATAACAGAGATTGTCTTCAACCACGACAGTTGTAGTTTCTACAAATTTAACATGTTCTTCTTAATTTCAATCCATTACTTAACATAATTATCCTGAAATAATAATCATAGTAAGACCCAGTCTTAAAACCACCTTCACACACTTTCATTTGGTTTTATATTTTCATATATTTGTTAACATATTTGTCTTTGATTGTTAATTTTAAAACCAGCTAATGCTGCTTACACAGAGCCTTTGAAAATTATCACTAAATTATCAGCAAACATCCATAATTTTTATTTTCCTTTTAGTCCTCACTTTAAAATTCTCTCATCTTGTCTTAAATTTTTGTTGAATATTTCCAAAGTTAACACAAATAAGAATGGTGAGAGGGGGCTTATTGTCTTGTCTCTTTTTGTATCTCACAATGCTTTGTTAATTCTCCATTTACAGTTATCTGTGGTTTTTATGAAGTATAAATCAATTTTACACATTTAATAAAATTCTCATCAAAGTCCATATCTTCCAGAATATTAAACAGGAAAGCCAGATCAAATTTTCAAATGCCTAGATCTAAAAAGATCAATATATCTTATTTTTCATTATGCTGTTCCAGGTATTCCAAAATGTCCAATATATGTTTAATATTATATTTCAAGTATCTTTTGGGAAAACCCACAATAAATCTTCATGAATATAGTCCTCTAAAACCATTTTCATCCTACTGGTCACAATCATCATAAATGCAGTATTGCATCTATTTAATATATAGTATTAATGTTATATTAGTATGTCTCAAAAGCTGCACATTTTCTTTAACCAAGAAAGTAAGAAGCATCAAGAGACATTCCCAAGAACTAGATGCAATCATCTATTTATTATAAATTAACAAAAGACACTTCATCAGCAGCTGCAAGATGTTGTTGTAGTTTATTTTGTTAATTTATAATAAATAGATTAATAGATCTCTTTTTAAAAAATCTTTAAATGAATTAGATCCAAAGCTCTTCAGAAAAGCATCCGGATCTGACCAGAGATTTATCTAAAAATAAATAGAAAAATAGTATTCTTGTTGAGAGAAACTGTCCATGCAGGGTTTTTTTTTTCCCAGTCAAGAAGCATTCCGCTGAGAATAAAAGATTAAATAATCATCCAACCATCTCTGGAGTATAGCTGGCTTCATACATCTGGTCTGCTGAATATTGTTCCTGTGTGTACATAATCCTGTTTAGCATTCATAGCTTTAGAAAACGTCTGAAAGAACTGCCTCTTCTATGGCTTTGCATATGGGCAAAACTGTACACAGTATTGAACTGGTTAATTATGAACATTGTGATAATCACCAGTCTCAGATAACTTGATTTGAATGCACCAAATTTACTTATAGCTGGTATCAGTTTTGGAATCTTATAGGGAGTGCAGGACTCAATCCAGATATAGAAATATTTATTTGTGCCAGATGTCCTCCTAAATAACTTTTAGAGCTCACAACTATGTAGTCATCAGACTCTTCCTTGTTGAACTTTGGAAAAATTGTAATTACAAGTGAATTAAACACATTTTCAATAAGTTCTGTTACATTCCATCACCATGTAACATATCATGGCTGGCATGAGCAATAGGGACTAGCCTGAAAGCTGGAGTATTATAAATGATTTATTGGTCTAATAAACAGACTGAAATTATCCACCTCCTTCCCTTCCCCCTTGCCCGAAGGACCAATACAGCTACTGTACAAACATTTTCTGCCTCCCATTATGTAATGTTACAGAGAAGAAAAACAAGTATATGAGCCCCATGAGATTCTTGATGGCTGACAAATTCTCTCCCCCCTTCAGTCTGACTATTAAACAACAGCCTATGAAAGGAAGGCAAAGATGGTTGAGGCAGATTGCAGCAGGAATAGATTGCTGTGGCTTCCATCATCAAAATATTTTGCAGTTATTCAAATTTCTAGGAAGCCCATACTTCCTTAAGCAACCCTAAGGTGCTACCAATTCAATCATCTTCTCTCATCTTAGAGTTCTTTGCTTTTCAAACAGGTTTGCCATCTTGCTTCAGATTCAGCCACGAACATAACCTTCCTGTAGAAGATTTTTTTTCCATCCGTTATTTGGTGTGCAGCTGTTCGCAATTTGCTCCTCTATAATTATAGCACTGGCACGTTTTGTGATGCCTCTTATAGGAAGGAAAGGAGCCACTTGCCAGCCTTATTTAAATGGAACTATGTTCTATGTAAATGTGCTGTGACTGAAGTGTTAAAAGTAGGGCTGCATGGAATATTTTCTAATTGTGACATCTGCTTTCAAAATAATACTTTTGATGCAGCCTAATGCTTTATAGCACAGGTCCCCAACCCTGGTCTGCAGCCTATTGGGAATCGGGCAAGCATGTGAAGCTTCATTTGTGCATGTGCAGGATCTAGGTTGCACATGTGAAAACATCTCCTCCCCACTACCACCAGTTTGTGGGGGCCCCTGCTGTATAGGAAATTTACAGAGCTATTTAATGAATTTACTCTGGTTTGGTCTCTTCATAAGTGACCTAGATCAGTGGCCCCCAACCTTTGTAGCCTGGCTGGGGGGAAAGAGGGGAACTGGGCTGCATGAGCAGTAGACCAGTGCATGCACACAAGTATGTGCAGCCCGTGCACAAGTGGCGAGCTGTCACATACGCACATGAGTGCCCATCATCCCGCAGCTCATGCAAGTTGAGCTCTGCACGCACACATCCTCTGTCCAGCCACTTGTGCGGACCAATTTCAAATAGGCCGTGGCCCAGTAGTAGGCTGCAGCCTAGGGTTTGAGGACCCCTGACTTAGATGAAGGGATCAAATGGCCTCTCATTAAATTTGCAGATAACACAAAGCTGGTGGAAATTTCATCCAAAACTCCTGCTGAAGATGTTACCTAGTTTGGTAACAAAATGTCTGGAAGCTAAATAGCAAGCTCGGAGAACAGACAGCAAGCTCGGAGAACAGATTCAGAGAACAGAGTCGGACAACAGGTGGAACAATATTCTACCAATATTGTTAGCACTTTGGAAAACTGACCCAAGATTCAGAAGGATCTTGACAGACTTGACCATGGGACCTTATCCAACAAGATGTAATTCAGTCGTGAGAAAGGTAAGGTCCTGTACTTAGGCAGAAAAAAAACCAGATGCGCAGATACAGAATAAGCATTACCTGGCTCAATAGCAGTGCCTATGAGAGGGATCTATGTGTTCTGGTGGACCACAGCTTAAAAGTCAGCAATGTGCTACACCTGTCAAAAAAGCTAACACAGCTCTAGGCTGAAATCATGATCAAGGGAAATAGTACTGTTCTAGATGGTACTGGAAAGACATTATTTGGAATACTATGTCCAATTCTGTTCACTACAATATAAAAAAATAATGATGCTGAGGCCCTAGAAAGAGTGCAGAAAAGATGACAAGGGATCTAAAATGAAATCCTGTGAAGAGGCACTATTGTAACTAGCTCAGTTTACTTTAACTAAGAGAAGGCTAAGGGGAGTCTTCCAATATTCAAAGATTGCCACAGGGCATCAATTTATTTTCTATAGCACCCATGGGAAACGATAAGGGTATGATAGGAAGCAACAAGAGGTTTTCAGAGGAAGATCCAACCTGAAAATAATGAGGGATTTCCTGACAGTGAGAACTATTAAGCAGTAGAACAGCTTGCCTCCTGGAAGTTTTGAGTACTCTATCACTGGAGATTTTCAGGAAACAGATTGGACAACCATTTCTCTGTATGAAATCTCTGACCAACCCCGTATTTCTATGATTCTATGATTATTTCTGTCCTATTTAACTGTTATCACTTTGGGATTCCCCCGCCCCCCTTCACCTGTGCAGCACTAGTATTTCATATGACTGGTTGAATAGTTAATATGGTTTTGCTGTTTGATTCAGGAAATGTGTAGCTCAAGTATTCTCAGATGATGGTCATCTAGTTTCTTCAATGATCTCCAATGATATAAAGCATCCCTTCTCTCCCTCTACAATTCTATTGTCAAATTACCTTACTCATTAAAAGGTTTTTGTTTTTTAAAATTACCCTAACTATGAGAAGGACAATGAGAATCCAAGTACAATGAGCTTGCTGTATTATGCCTTCTTTTTTGCATATTAGCTGAAGGGTTTATGTAGGGTTAGTATGGGTCAAAGGGTAAATAGGATTAGAATGGATCAAAGGGCATATACCACTGAATAAAATTCAAATATGCAATGTTTTAGATCAGTGACATCAATACCTTTAATGCCTTTGGATGCCATGAACATTATTGAACAGCAATAGTTTATGAATAGTAGATATCTGACAGTCCACAGACTAAGAAAGTTTTATATTGAAGCAGGGGGAATATAGTAAAAAAAAATCAGATTTGGTAAACTTAGAAATAGAAATCCTTAAATTACATGCAATCTTTGTTTTAGTTTTATATTGGTATTTAAGCAAAAATGCTTCCCTCTCTCTAAAAAGCAGAATTATTTTGTTGCAAGTTCAGAGAAGCTCACCTAATAGTTTTTATGGGAAAATCTTGTGGAAAGATACTAAATGTTATCTATTAATAACCAGATATTATCTGGTTATCTATTAATAAGTTTATGCTTAGTATTAACAAAGATTGCATTTGTTTGCCGGCTTTCCTTTAACAAACATGATAGGATCTTGCAGAAACCGCAATGCTGATAAAGTGACAAAAACATGGATTGTGACATTACAGTCCTGCCCTTTTGTTCTCCTGTCCTGTCATTGAAGGAAAGTAGTTGTCATGGGTTTGTACTGTAACTTTCTAACACATATTCCCTAATTTGATTCACTCCCTCCCTACCCCTGGCCCATATAGACCCCCATTCTTATGGACACCTCCTTGACCTATTGCTGAAATGCAGATTTACTTCATTTTTCTTCATAGAACAGAGTAGCTTAATCCTATGGACTAAGGATTCCCCATTCTTTTAGATTAGTAAAGGTCAAAAAAATATAAAAGGTCAGCTTTTTAATGCTAATGGGAGTTATCCCTACTGACCAGTCTAGAATCAATACAGATTTCTTTCAGTTTCTTTCATCCCTGTTTCCAGCAAACACTGATCCTCATGCATCTTGCCGGCTGAGAGCACATCATGAATACCACACTATATGTACAAGAGGTTCTATCCTTAGAGGCTTCAGGGGACCTTTAGAGGGTAGATCAATAGGCTGGGCAGAATAAGTTTCTAGATTGTACTGTGTACAGTCTCTAAAGGGCTAGAAGGCAGGGAAAAGACACAAACCTCAAGTAGGTCAAAGGTCAGTGCTGTAAAAGCAATGTATTATAGATAGTTTTAGTTACTTAAGCTCAAGTATTGAGAAAGTTGGACGGTGTGTTGAAAAAATAAAGAGGCAATTTAATTCTAGGGAGAAAGGCAATGACAAAAACATAGAGAAGATCATGAAAATTACACCAAGTGACAGCATTTGTTGTAAAACAATGAAGATCAGAATAGCACAGATCTTCTCAATGGCAATGCATTGTTTGTGAAAGCTAGAGTCTGAACAAGAGGAAAATAAAGAAGATAGATGCCTTTGAATTCTGAATGTGGGATAGTTATTAAGAGTACCATGAACCACAAGGCAAACCAATCAATCAGTTCTGAACCAAATTAAGGCTGACTGCTCCCTTGACGCAATGATCAACAAACAGAAACACATGTAATTTGGACATGTGATGAGAGTAGATGATGGTCTAGAAAAAAAAAAGCATTATGCTTGGCAAAATTGAGAGAAGTAGGATAAAGGAATAACAATGGATGGATGATGGATGGATGGGATCAAGGAGATCACTGTAATTTCTTGAAGCCTAGTATGCTATCAAAGGAGCAATTAACAAGCATATTATCAAGATCCAGCATATGAATATATAAGAAACCAGACCATTCGAATGACCAATCAACAAGAAAACCAATCAGCCCCTCAGAATTTAAATATAGCTCCAAACGAACAACTAATCACACAACCAACTACCCACAGTGGCACACAACACATTTATAAGCTAAAGAAGAATAGGACAAGAAAATCCTGCTGATTTTACCTAGTCTGGTAGCAAAATATTCAGAAACTAAATTGGAATAAGCTTCAAGAGCAATCCACTGCAAACATCTAAAACCCAAGCTACAAGTATTTTCTATTATTTCAAAGTTATATGGGCATAAATCACTTAAACATGCCAGTTATTGGGAGACCTTTGCAATCAGACAATTGTCAACCCGTGAACAACTACACTTCCTCCATGATTGCCTCTGAAAGAAAACACTGCCAAAAAGCACATGCTACAGACCTCCAATTAACCACCCACAAGCATGGAAACTAGCCTACATAAATGGGTGTAAAATGCTTCAGTTCATGATTACTGAACGATGCACACAATCGTCTGGAGAAATACCAACGCATCATCAATGAACAAAAAACTGAGTGCTTCAATGCAATCAGACAAGATCTACAAACAAACCAAAAAACACAATCAACATGATATCTGACAAACTCCAGACCAGAGAACATAATGCCCTATGAAAGAAACTAGCCAAGATCACTCCTAAACAACAAGATGACAATTCAAAGTCATGGATCAAAAACTTGTTCAGTAGACCATTATCTGAAGACAAAAAAGCCATCCTCATAAAAGGTCTTAATTTCAAATACAAAAACACGAACTTATTTCCTTGCCAACTTAGAATACATAATGAAAACTAAGAAACTTGTCCAAGGAACACAAGAGGACATCAGACAGAGAATCATTCCTAACATCCAACAAAACAGACAAGACAGAACATTTAACCAAGAGGAGAAGAAGACATTAAAGAAACAGAAAAGATAGATACATCATCATCCTACCAGCAGAAAAAGGCAGACTAACTGTGGTAAGTCTGGAAAAAAATGTTTACATCAAGAAAGCTGAGAATTTACTTAATAACACTAACACCTACCAGGTAATCAACAAAGACTGAACGAAACAGTCAGAGAATGGAATAAAAAAACCTTGATAAAAACAGAAAAAGAAAAACAACTAACTTCAACTGAAATAAATTTTTTACTACCACAAGACTCCACTATACCCAGATTCTATGGACTTCCCAAAATACACACAAATGAATTCCTCTCTGCCCCATAGTTGGTGCTCTGGTGCTACCCAGAGCACCAACATACAAACTAGCAAAAACTTTAAGAAAAAGGCTTCACCATCTTGTCAACAATTCAGCTTATTCTATAAAGTCACCTGAACAATTCCTTCAATTAATTAAAAGCTTCAAAATAAACAAAGAAGAAATAATGGTCCCATTTGATGTCATCGCATTATTCACATCTATCAATATTGACCTGGTCAAACAAACCATCTATGAACTACTCACAGAAAATCAAAACTGTAACAAAAAGACACCTAAAGAACACTCCATGTCCACTGACGCTACCATAAAACTGTTGTAGTTATGCCTCATACACACTTCAAATTCAATGGAAAAATCTATCAACAAATACAAGGCACTCCTATGGGATCATCTTTATTCAGTTTAATAGCAGAAGCAGTAATGCAGAAACTTGAATGCACAATCTGCCAACCATCCAGCCAAAATTCTGAGTACATTATGTGGGTGACACTTTTGCCATCATCAAAGGCACCAGCCTAAAAGAGACACACTATCTACTCAACATAGTCACCGGGATCAGTTTTACACGTGAGGAAGAAAAAGAACAACAACTCCCTTTCCTAGATATTGACATAAGGAGACAAGATAACAGCAAATTAACAACCTGCATATACCATAAATCCACATACACACAGACCAAATTCTAAATTGCACAACCACTGCACACAAGAGGAGCTGCATCCAGACCCTTTTCAAGAGCCAAAACACACTGCAGCATTGAGTCATTAAGAAAAGCAGAAGAGAAAAGAGCTATCTAAAGTCAAAGACAAAATACAGAAGGAAGACAACAGCAACATAGTATACAAAGCCAATTTCAACAATTGCAACCAATTCTATGTGGGACAAACAGGAAGGCAATTGAAAACAAGGGTTCATGTACATCAACTAGCAGTTAAACGGCGCGACCAAAAATCCCTGATCTCAAACACATTGATAATAAACAATACTAGCTTGATTGGGAAGGAACAAAAATCACTGGCCATGCCAACACCTGCCGCACACGTGAATTTATTGAAGCCTGGTATTCTACCAAAGGAGCAATTAACAAGCATATTGAGCTAGATCCAGCATATGAATAAGTAAGAAACCAGACCATTCCAACGGCCAATCAACAAGAGAACCAATCAGCTGCTCAGAATTTAAATATAGCTCTAAACAAACAACTAATCACATGACCACACTGGCACACAACACATTTATAAGCTAAAGAGGAATAGGACAAGAATATCCTGCTGCTGATGTTACCTAGTATGGTAATAAAATGTTCAGAACAGTAGTGGTTTTCATTTATCTTTGCTACCAGTTCGGAACTGTGAGTGCGCATGTGCGCGTGCTTGCTTCGCTCATGTGGGGTGCTTCTGCACATGTGCAGAACCTTCTGCGCATGCGCACAGTGTCAGTGATGACATCTGGGCAGGTGGGTGGAGCCTCCCGTCACCACCACTACCGGTTTGCCCAAACCAGGACAAACTGGTAGAATGCTACCACTGGTTCAGAAACTAAATTGAAACAAGCTTGGAGAGCAAACAAGTGCCAAGATTACTGTAATGCCTGTATAAGAAATACAGGCTCTAAACACAGGTAAGGTTGTACCAAGAGCTATTCCTTATAGCATGTTAATGCACTTTCCTCCAATCCTTGTATTATGAAGAAAATATATGGATCAGTGGTGGGTTGCCCCCGGTTCGGACCAGTTCGCAAGAACCAGTAGTAAAACCGGTGGGAGGCTCTGCCCACCAACCCCAACGTCATCAGGGAGCTTGTGTGCATGCGCACATGTGGCCCCATTGAGAACCAGTAGTAAAGGTAAGTACAACCCACTCCTGATATGGATATGCCTCTGCAATGAAGCTGGATAGAACTGCTGTTCTCATAGTTTAATGCAGGGTGGCTGGTACATTGTATCCCATTTTTTTTCTCTTCTCATCTACCAAAGGCAAAACCAACACATCCTGAATGTGTGGTGGAATAGAGGTTGGAGGTTTAGGCCTTTATTTTTATTATATATTTTAAGCTTGGTTTTATCAAATACCTCAACCTTTTTCTCTATGGATATTTGCCCTATGGATTTCTGTAGTAATGCAGATGACCTCTAGAGCAGGGGTGAAATGCTCCCGGATCGGGCCGGATTACCTGGTCTGGTAACGATCTTGGCCGGTGGTTTGGCGTTCCGGTAGCGATGGTGGAGCAAACCTACGCCCACCCACCCAGGTATCATTACTTCCTGGTTTTAACCAGGAAGTAATGTGTTTTTTACCTTCTGCACATGCACAGAAGGTTTTGCGCATGTGCAGAAGGTCTGTGCATGCATGTGACACATGTGCGTGCCTGAGCGAAGCAAGCACGCATGCAGCGTGTGTGCTTCCAAATTGGTAAGGAAGATAAGTAGATTTCACCCCTGCTCTAGAGGGCAGTATTTATGAAATCTTTCAATTCAATATTCTCAATGCCATTTTAAAGAAGACAAGGTTGCGCAAGTAAGGTGCCTGGTTTATCTTGCAGCCACAGCAATGAGTAATGTGTCTGAATGTTTTTGCTTCTTTGTGATCTACCAGGATGCAGGTCGCATGAGTCCCCAGTGGCTTTTCAAGAGTGAGTCCTTTATAGATTTATTTTTGTTTTCTGATGAGAATATCGATTGTCTTGAAGAAGACCTACATTCTATCTTACCAACTTATTTGGATCCAAAACACCTCCAAAGAATAAGAAATAGAATGCACAATTGAAGCTAAAATGGTCATGGGGTGCAGCATTCTGTGACTGAACGGAGTAATCCTACACAGACCTGATGGACAAATGGAGGCAGTAGGTAACCAACCCTGACTGTGTTATCCCAGTTTCTTCTTCCTTATACAATCGTGTATGTACTGGGGAAGTTTTATGCCAGATTAAGAGGAAAAACTTCACTTTCACAGTGAAGAAATTTCAGGCTGCCTTAGCAGCAAACCAGCAATGAGAGGAAGCTGATATCATGAGGACATTGTCTATACAAAAAGTTAACATAGACTATTTATGCTGTGCCAAGCAGGACATGTAGAGCAGGGGTGAAATCTACTTACCTTCCCTACCAGTTCAGAAGTGCATGTGCGCCATCGTCACGTCCTATTTTTGACCTTCTGCACATGCGCAGAAGGCTTTGAGCAGGCACAGAGAGTTAAAACCAGGAAGTGACAACGTCTGGGCTGCTGCCGCTACTGGTTCACCGAAACCACGTGCTGCCGGCACTACCAGCTCACCCGAGCCGGACAGAACCGGCAGGATTTCACCACTGATGTAGAGGGGTAAACTTGACTTAGGAAGGCTATTTACAGGACTGGCTCTTGCCCAGGTTGTCAGCAGGGCTGGTATAAAGCATTTTATAAAATTTGCCTTTAAAAAAAGGTCACTGATGTGCTAGTGGAAACACCTTGGGCATCATTCTTCAGGTGTTCTAGGCAGGGGTGAAATGTTCCCAGTTTGGACCGAATCACCTGATCCAGTAGCGATGGCGGCGGGTGGTTCGGAGAACCGGTAGCAAAATTTCCTACAACCTCTTCAGCTGAAAAATGCTTTTAAAAGTAAAAAAAAAAAGCCTCTGATGATCGTGTGGCTCAGCTGGGACCGTCAGAGGCTTTTAAAGGCATTTTTTTTCCTACAACCTCTTCGGCTGAAAAAAAAAT
>JANHZT010000884.1:160348-173976 GCA_032468215.1 Stegonotus admiraltiensis
GCTTGGCTGTCTTAGGAATTCTGGGAGTTGAAGTCCACAGGGTGTGAAAGAGCCAAGTTTGCCTACCACTGCACTATGGCACAACAACACTAGATTATTATTTTTGAAATGAAAAAGCATAGCTGACCTGATTATGTCACAAAGACTTTTGAAACAGGAAAAGAACCCAGAGCCTTAGTGCTCTTATTTTCGAAAAGGACAGAGAAGTGGATTTCGACTACCCAATTACTGTATATTACACACAGCTACTGCTTGCTTTGTTTGTCCTTATACTGCTAGCCAAGCTGTCTTAGGAATTCTGGGAGTTGAAGTCCACAGGATGTGAAAGAGCGAAGTTTGCCTACCACTGCCCTAAGCAAAAGAAATACAAGGGCAAGTTATGTTTTTTTCCGTTCAACAATTAGCTTGGCCCTTGGCCTCAGGTATGGGGGGGGAGTTTGAAGGCAAAGACAGTGGTTTACACATAATATACTTTACATATATAAGATTTCAAATTTATTTTTTAAAAAGTGAGACATTGTATATTGTGAAAAGGAATCTGCCATTCAATCTTTCTCACATTCGAACCTCCCAGTGATTTCCAGGCCAAAAGGTGAAAAATTACACTAAAACAAAAGACCATAAACTTGACAAAGAGATGGAGACTGGTCAAAGATAGTAGCCCACCCAGAAACATTCCTTTCAGGATACCAGGTATTACACCTATTAATGTGTGACTGCCACCTCCAGCTCCAATGTAAATTAAGCAGGAAGCCAGTTGATATGTTAAAACCCCACAAGCTCAACAGGGTTTCTAACCACAAAGTCATCCAGAGGTGAAATCCAGCGGGTTCTGACAGGTTCTGGAGAACTGGTAGTGGAAAGTTTGAGTAGTTCAGAGATCCGGCAAATGCCCCCTCTGGTTGGCCCCAGAGTGGGCTGAGAATGGAGATTTTGCAATATCCTTCCCCCAGGAGTGGGGAGGGAATGGGGATTTTGCAGTATTCTTCCCCTGCCACACCCACCAAGCCACGCCAACAGAACCGGTAGTGAAAAAAAGTTGGATTTCACCACTGCATCAATCCCTAGTGAATGTTGTATTTGAAAGTAATTTTAAAATAGAAAACAATTCTTCAAATGCCTATACATCAGAACGCAGAAGTTCAGAATAGCAAACCCCCCTCCAAAAAAACCCAAGGTACTTTTTTTCCTCCTTCCTTCATGGATACCACCACTCAAAACGTGCAGGCTGGCAAAGAGATATAATACATCCTCTCATCCATTAGAAGCCTCCCCAGCAGCAATGTCATCTTATACATTTATGAACTCAATGTACTAGGCAGAAATATTGGCAATGCCTTCACTGCCATTATGCAATTGATTTTTCACTGAGCACTGAAATTGCAAACAACGTTCGGGGTAATGATATCGACTCTAAACTCCCTTCCTTATGAACAGACTACATAAGAAGAATATTAATCAAGGCCTATATGAATCCTATCTATTCTCCATTTTTGGTCTGTTATACATATTATTGTCCAGTTGCCAGAGTTAAAAACATCACCCTGAACTGATCTTTCCCAAAGTAAGATATACATCATACTGCTTCATCTTAGAAGGATATTTTGGTATTTCCAAGCAGTATGGAGATTGTCAGTCATCCAGAGGATAGTTATCCCAAAGGTGCTTTTTCAAGAGGCAACTGTGCACTCTTGTTTTTCTTTGAAGACATTTTGCTCCTCATCCAAGAAGCTTCTTCAGCTTCTGCGAGCTAAAAAAGCTTCTTGAGTGAGAAGCAAAATGTCTTCAAAGAAAAACAAGGAAGTCCAGTTGCCTCTTAAAAAAGCACCTTTGGTGCAAGCAGTGTGTCATGATTAAGATTTTCTTCTCATAGAGCAACATTCTGCAGCTCTGCTTCTGTGAGTAAGAGAGCAAGTAGGAAACCAGCCTGTAGAAAACAGATTCCAATGAATTGGAAAAGTGGCTCACAAGCAACCCGCAGACTCTTAAAGAATCCACCATGTTTCAGATTCCTAGCTTAAAAAACAAACTGATAAAACACATAGTCTTTTGACCTAGTTTTTATGATATTGCATGCTTTATGACACATCAAGACAAGTTAAAACTGTAAATAGAAGACACAGTCTAAGATACATAAGTAAACACAAATTTATATTCATAGGAGTGTTGTCCTAAGGCACCTACAACTGCTAGTTTCAGAAAAATAGTTTTATCAAGGTTAAAGGAGCATTTAGCTTCATTTCGCAAAATGCCAAGACAGTATATAGGCAAAGGCTCAATTTAGACAGCTGGACGATCCTCTGCATGATGTATGTCTACAGCATTCTAGAAACACATTTCAAATTCTTTATCTCTCTTTATCTTAACAAAATCCCTTTTTGAAAGGAGGAAAGAAAAAAGGTTTTTTGTGTGTGTGTGAATACCAACCTGCTTTTTCTCTGGAAATCAGTTCATATCCTGAACTAATTTCCAGTAATCCTGGAAATAAATCCAGGAAATAAATACAGGAAATAAATCCTGAAATAAAGGTAGACCTTTTAAAAAACAATACATTCATTTTTCTTTTCCCAGCCCTCTTACTTTTGTCTCTCCCTGACTTTTTGGATCAAATAAAGATACTTGAAAAAAGTATGTACCTGCTGTTCAAACTATTATTCAAAATTACCATTGGCAACATATTAACTTTAGGAGGACTCTGTTCTTTACATCCCCATTTCTGGGAATTTATCTGCAACTAAGGAAAATAAAATTAAAATGTCATAATATTATAGATCTTATCATCCCGAATAGCAAGTTTTGGCTTTTGCAAAACTTACTGACTTCACAAAACGAGTTAACTTCTCCTACCTGGTTGGAAGGACGTTCCATAGAAAATCAAATTCTTGGAAGCACTGAGAAGGAGGCACATAAAAAATAGAACAAATACTAAGTCATCCCATAAAATTAGGGTTAACTAAAATTACCATATTTTTCAGCGTATAAGATGCACCGGAGTATAAGATGCACCTTAGTTTTTGGGAGGAGAATAGGGGGAAAAATTCTGCCTACCAGGTATTCATCTGGCTAGCGTCCTTAGCCTGGTCAGCTTCAGCACATCAGTTCGCTGGTTTTGAGTGTGCGTGGCTTAAAAAGAGCTTTTAAAGCACAGCTGATTGTCGGAGGGAACAGCAATGAGAAAAGCAGGTAAAGTGTGGAAGATCGCTAGCCCCTCATTAGGGCTGAAAAAAAGCTTCGAAAGCACAGCTGATCATCAGAGGGAGTTCCAGTGAAGCTCGGAAAGGGTAAGAGAAGGCAGCAGCTGTTCCAGGTAGCTATTTTGGCCACTGCGCATCATGTTTTAAGCCTCCAAACGCACCACTTTTCGGGCGGTGATTGGCGGTGATGTGCTTTGGCAATCCTTGAAGGGCTCTCAGATGTAGCATTTGGAGGCTGAAAACACGACACACGGAGCCCAAAAACACAAGCCATTGTTGGTGGCAATCTCTGCAGACAGGAAGAGGTCGCGTGGAGGCCGAAGGGTGGGGGGGGGGCAGCAGGTGGGCGGGGCTACATTCAGAGTATAAGATGCATCCAAATTTTCAGCCTCTTTTAGGAGGGGGGAAAAGTGCATCTTAAAGTCCAAAAAATACGTAACTAAAATATGTACAATGGAGATACTTCAGAAAAAGATATAACCATATGTGGACATCTTCAAGAGTTGTTCTCTATCAGAAATAGCAGGCAATACCAAAATCCTTAAATAAGTGTTAATTTGTTGTTGCATAGTTTCGTATACTGTGGAGTCTAGGAATAATAGCAGAATATAACATAAGATTAAAGAAGCTGGAACAGATGTAGATCAAAACAAAGCTGGTGAGAAAGGAAGAAGTCTTAGTATTTGTAAAGAAATGATATGTTAAAGTGCAGTACATAAATTTAATCTAAGATTAAACCCAGTATTCTAGCATGCTAGGTTTTACTTTCTGAAATAACAATAAACAGAGAAGCACAGAAAGCAGAACACATTACTGAATATGTTGCTATAAGAGTTTAAACAATGGTTTATTAATCTTGTAAGTCTGGCTACTAACTTCCTCTGCAGTCTGCTTTCAAAATGTATAAACATAATAATGATCAAAAACGAGCTTTTCCCAGCTAGAGTTTTGTTTGTAAGTTCTATCTTTTTGTATATTCTTTTATACTGGGATTAGACCTTGAGAAATTCAAAAGCAGCTCTTTGTCTTAAATATGCTTTTAAAATCCTTTCATATTAAACTATCTGGTTGTATAAACGTGAGGAAAAATATCAGTGGAAAAGCACTTGCAAGATCCTTTTACTGCAACCTTACAATAAAGGCTCTGAGAATGTGGTTTTGTCAGCAAGCCTGGAGACCATGAATGGAGAGTGGCTGATTTGATAGTGTTCTGTCTGTCTGTCTGTCTGTACCCGCCCCCTGTGTGTGTGTGTGTGTGTGTGTGTGTGTGTTGATGGTTTTTGTAATAGGCTTGTATTATATGGCAGATTTAAAAAAAATGTGTAAGCCATCTGGAGTACCCATTTGTGTGTACGGTAATACTCCGGTAGGTCTCAAAGAATGCCAGGGTAATGTTTAAGGGTTGAAAGACTTCCTTCCCCTGGTAAATGTCACTATTTAAGGGGCCATTTTCAAGAGGACACTGATGATGATGATGCAGTTGCAATTACTGCTTGCCAAGGGAAGGCAGACCCAGCTGCTGTAAAGGAAAGGTCCGTATACTTTTGCCACACATATTTAACTTTAGATAATTTTCCTCAAAAAATAAATGAACAGGTATAATGCTTTTGACTCATTTGTTTACTTGGCTTCCCTTTATCAACTTATAGGACTTGTGAGGAGAACAGATCACATTTTAGGTTATCTTTGTGCAGAAATATTGAAAATTCAAAAGAATTTGCAAACCTGTAAGCACCACTGTACTTGTTTAGTCAGAAAATAATTTGTAGGTCTTGTAAATGCTTTTTTAAATGTGGGGGGGAGCAGGCTAGGATAAATATGTTTACCAGTTTGTATTATGATAAATGCAGGCATTCCCCATATATCTTTATAAAGAATTTTCATTATAATAGAAAAATATAATATAAAGTTATATTCATAAAAAAAGTTTAATAAATACGTGAATAAACATAACCAATCCAGAAAAACTGTTTTGGGAAGCAAGGTTATAAATATATACTCTACATTTCATTATAATATAGCAAAAAATAAATGAAAACTAGTATCCAAATTACTGTATTATCCTCTAATTGTCCAATTTTTTCCACCCTAACTTTCAAATAATCACCAAAACTGAAAATGCTGGAGTCCCTTGTTGCCTTGCATGCTACATAACGTGGTAGGATCTAATGCTAATACTAAAAAATAATTTACAGGACTTGTAGAAAATATTTTAATAAGAATGCCATCTCTAAAAAAAATAGGATATTTCACCATGATTAAATAGCACACTCTAGTGGTCAACAAAAATAATTACAGTTTGCCTCTTCAAAAAGAAATGCATAAGAGAAACAAATAGTAAGCTTCTCCAATTACATTATTTGTTAGTTGCAAACCAATCAACGCTAAGCTAGGATAAAAACACAGCAAGTTCTCACAAAGAACAAGAGCTAGGAAGAGGGGAAAAGCCATCTCAAGTATCACAGTCACAGATTCGTCAAAAAGTAGTTTTAATCCTTTAATTAAAAAAGCTTAATTCCTCCCTCCCAAATTTAGATATCAAAATCTTCATCTTCTTGTTTTATAGGCTAAGTCCAAGTCCCTAATCAAATTTTCTTAATCCAAAATAGTTCTGAAATATTGAGACATATAGCTCTGTAACTAGGAAAGCCTATTTTCAACTTAAAATTAGTAAATTAACCTTACTAGTAACCCTAATCCATTTTCCTTTATGACTAACATACTGTACATCCAAATGGAAAACTCTGTGTTCCGCTAAATGTAAACAGCCTATCCAAAAAAATTTATTATGTTTGTTTTCCTCATTTATTTCATGGGGGCCAAATCATAAGTAGATTTACATCCAATGGAATTTTCCCATGCATTTTTCCTAAGGTCCATATACAGCAGGACACAAATGCAATGAGAAAATCGCATTGGCAACCAACCCACGGCTCTGCGGAGAAGTGACCGGGGTTGATTCTCCAGCGCCTCATCTCTTGCTGGGTCTCACAGGTGCCCTTGCTGGTGTTGGACATGCCTTGGTTATTCGGGGAGATGTGTGACCTCCTCTCTGCACCTAGACACTGGCCTGACCCGGCCATGGCCACCACCGGCCTCACTAACACAAGGGATAGTGATGGGAATGGGATCCGGAAGGAGCAGATAACAGAAAGGGGGACAGGCCCACAGCGCCCAGTTGCAGAGAGAAATAGAGAGAGAGTGACAGAGAGAGAGAGTGACAGAAAGAGAGAGTGACAGAGAGAGAGAGTGACAGAAAGAGAGAGTGACAGAGAGAGAGAGAGAGAGAGAGAGAAACAGAGAGAGAAACAGAAAAATACACCGAGCGAGAGACAGAAAGAGAGAGAGAGAGAGAGAGAGGAAAAGGTGAACAGCATTTTTACAGGACTTAAATAGACATCGAGTATTTTATTTGAAAGAAACCTTCAACCCTGCAATTTATTTTTTGGGGAGTTCAAAATGTTTTTGTTGTATGCAGAAATAAAAATTTGTTTTCTCTGTAGCAGTTCATTGATTTCATAAATGCAACACATTATACAGTTTTTGTGTACATAGCATAAAGGTTACAAATGATATATGCAGTGTTGTCTTCATTTTAGATGTCAAAAGGGTTTTGTGGCTCCCAAAATTGGTTTTCTGCCCTAATGACCGACTGGGTAGGCGGGGCTGGGAGGGGTTCATGTAACTGGGTGGGAGCGAGTGATGTCGAGTTGGCCACGCCCACCCAGGTTTTGTGGCTCCTGGTGTTTTATTTTCTGTGGAAAACGGGACCAAATGGCTCTTTGAGTGTTTATGGTTGCAGACCCCTGACCTAGACAAAATGCAAGGGAAATGCCATTGGAATGCAAATTCAGCAAGGGTTATTTTTCCCTATGAAATCAATAACAAAAACCAACATGACAGAAATGTTCAGAAACAGCATTTATCTTTAGTGGGGCACATTTATTACTCATTAGTCACAGCTGTTTATTAGTCATTAAGAAAAATGGATAGGGAAATCATAAAAGCAAGCACATCCACCTAAACAAAATGCATGGGAAAATCAAATTGGGATGCAAACCCAAATAGGATTTCCCTATTCCCTAATATAATTCATTCCCTAGAAAACCAATGACAAAAATCAATGTGACCGTAATGTTCAGAGTGTCCATTTGTGATGAGGGGAACTTGCATATTTCTGTTCTGATGCTTATTATTCGTTGGGAGAACTTCATGGTAAAATCCCATTGACAAGCAAATCCACCTAGGATTTGAAATCAGTCAGGAAATTAGTGACAAAAATCAGTGTGCCAGAAATGTTTGGAGAAGCTATTTATGTTTAGCAGGATGCAAAGATTTTTGTTTGGCTATTTACTAATTATTAGGAAAAATCCACAGGAAAATCCCATTGAAATGAAAATCCACCTGGAATTATGATAAGGCCATAAGATCGGTGACAAAAATCAGTGTCAGACATTTTTAGGGAGGCCATTTATGTTTTGTGGGACTAATACATTTCCATTTGGCTGTTTATTGGTTTAGCCTAACAACAAATATGTAGCCAGTCAGAAGTGTATGAATCCCACTAATCTCAAATAGGCCTAACCTTTCTGCCACATTAATTTTTGTCTCTGATTTCACAAAGGACTAATTGTAAAAACTATAGCTGGATGTGCATTTTAATGGGATTTCCCCATGCATTTTGGCTAATGACTAATATATAGCGCAACAGAAATGTGTATGTCCCACTAAACATTAATAACCTATCCAAACATTTCTGTCTAGTTGATTTTTCACTGATTATATGGGGGAATCTAACTCTAACTGTAGATGCATTTGCATCCCAATGGAATTTCCCCATGCGTTTTGTTTATTCATCTGTTTCTGCCACTGAGTATATACAGCTTGTTAGAATACCATTAGAGCCCAAGTACATCAGAGCTGCAATATATCTTTTTAAGAAACTTGTCTGTAAAGTTCTTACATCATGCAGTATAATTGGGTCTCTACTTTCATTGCTTTGTATGCTTATCAGCTGTAGATCGGATCTTTTATTAATGTTGAAGTTGTCTTTAAATTAACATTCCGTACAGGATTGAGATAATATTGTAGCCTTTGCTCTCAGGTGTTCTGGAGATTAGTGACTTATTGTAATCCACTAGATCTGGAATAAATGATCATTTGAATCCTCTACAGTTGCTAGCTTTGTTTCGTGAATTTTGCACCACATACTGGAGCCCGAGATGTTAGTAGTAGAGTATGTTCTTGCTCATTCAGAGACAGCTTTTTTAATTTAAATATATACAGTATGTATATTTAGAGGACCATCTAATTTAACTCTTACAGTTGCCTAGCTAAGCATTTCCTCTGTGTCCCCTAATGTTATTTAAAAATGAAATATAATATCTGAGATCAGATCCAAGGGACAAAATGGATACAAAACCAAACATGCAAATCAATCTTCCTCCATCAGGAATGTCTATGGAGATTCTTAGTCATGCAGGTTGTGGTTGTCCTAAAAGTGCTTTCAAAGTACAACTGGACTTTTTTTGTTTTCCTTGAAGACACTTTGGTTGAAGCTTCTTGAAGAAAATTCTTGGATGAGAACCAAAATGACTTCAAGGAAAACAAAGAAAGCCCAGTTGCCTTTTGAAAAAGCACCTTTGGACCTCCATCAGGAATGTTTTACATTTTTTGAAGCTAGGAAGTCTGCAGGACTTCATCCTGCTTGGAGATTCAGAAATGAAAAAGAAAAGATGTAATTCTTGACTTACATCTTGTTACCTCTGAAGAATCCATTTATCTCAATAAAGGTAAAGATTTCCCTGTCAGTTATGTCCGATTCTAGGGCACAGCGCTCATCTCCATTTCTTGACTGAGCGAACCAGCATTGTCCGAAGACAATTTCTGTGGTAATGTGGCTAGCATGACTATATGACAAAGGTGCACAGAACACTGTTACCTTCCCACTGAAGTGGTACCTATTAAAGTACTTACATTTGCATGCTTTCAAACTGCTAGGTAGGCAGGAGCCGGGGCAAGTAATGGGAGGTCTCCCTGTTGTGAGGAACTTGGGTCTCGAACCTGGGCTGTCAACTCTCCAGTAGACAAACTCAGCATCTTTAACTGCTGAACCATCACTCCTCCAATTTATCTCAATAGGTCTGTTGTTTGTTTAAAGGAAAATGTGTGGGAAGGTTAAGACAAGGTTTTGTCCACTGCTTTTATCAACAGTTTTCCGTATTTGGGCAAAACAACAATAAAAATTAGTGATCAAAAGATTTTGTTTGTTTTGCCTCATTCACTCAGCATCCCCCAACTGAATTGCTAAGCAGGTTGGCTAATGTGCTGCCTCGAGACATCAGTATTTCAAGGTCTATGGTCTTTTAGCCAGCCCTCCAACAAGAATGCATACCAAGTTGAAGAATAATGATCTGATTCCAAGATATCTTCAGAAATTGTTTAGTTGGGATTCCTTCTCTTTGGGTTAGGAAAACCTGGGAAATATAATGCTTTAGTTTTTACAAGATGGTTTAAATAAATATGCTTTAAACCAACAGACTGGATAGATTAGCTGAAGTCTATAAATCAACCAAAGTCACACTGCACTAGGTTAGATTTTCTTTAACCACTGTATGGTGAATAAATCACCATTGGCAGCATTTGCACAACATATTAAGCCATAAAGCATGGATGACAAACTAACATGGCTGGCTTCATATAAGAGGCTAGGCTAAAAATAAAATTACATTTTGGCATACCATAAACTCAGCCAATTAAATGCTAAGTATGGAAAAAGATCGCTCTTTCTTCCCACTATACAGAAAGCTATTAGACAAACATTGCTTGAAACCTGATCAGTCAGAATGGAAGAAAATAGATAATAGCTTTACTAAGGAAAATTAAAAATGTGATTTTAGTTATATCAGTGTCTTGGAAAATATCCAATAACAAAGCTTCCAATATCTGACAGGAAGAAGTAGTAAAATATGTATGCTATACCAGCCCAATGATTTTAGTGCAGCAGTGAGTAAATACGCTCTTTGGGAGTAGTCTAACAGCATGGCTCCAAATGTTAATTTTAAAGCATGCCACTTCCTCGAATGCACAGACTGTCTTTTAGCATTTAGATGCTACAGAACAGATGCCTGCTCTGGGATTTAGAGAAAAGATACCTCTGCTGCAGTTGTAAGGTTCTAAGCGGTTGTATCGTCATTTCAATTGAGCAGGAATCTCCTAAGTTAGAAATTATAAGAATTTGGACTAGGGTACATAAATTTAAAAAGGGTGTCTCCTTTCACTTGTTTGTCTGCTGTATAAATTACTAATTATATACATTTCAGCAAGGATCAGTATTTTACAGCAACAGAGTTGAATATTATTAATATTATTTGTTAAATTTATTTGCTGCCTATATCACCGTGGGGCTACTCTAGGTGGCTTACAACAATAAAACGAAAGAAATTAAGAGTGTAAACTGTTCTCAGAAGTAAAATAATAGAACAATAAAATAAACTATGAAAAAGAACACAATGAGAATATATCAATATGATACAGAAAATAGAGGAACTATAAGAAATACAGGCATAGAGGAAATAATAAATTAAAGATTATTTTACATATAATTTCTTGAAACACAAATTAAATTTGGATATTTTTTTTCTACATCATCAAGGCTGTCATTGTTGTCTTTCTGCCAATGTTCACCAGAACTTGTCCTGCTCATCACAGTAGATTTAAGTTCAAGAAGAAATGGGAGTCATCTATAATATAGTGTAAGGACTGTAACCGCTACTATGTAGAACAGACAAGCAGAAGACCAGTGAGCACATCCATGAACACCAACTGCCACCTCAGAAGATATAATGAAATTTCCTTAATCTCACAACAAATGGACAGACTCATGTACAGGTTCAACTGGGAAACAATAAGCAACCTAGACCAAGCCAAATCCAAGAACCCTAGGGAATTTCTGGAAATTTGGCATTTAGACAAATCAGACACATAAAAATAAGCCATATTAACACTAGGGATTAACACAAACAATTGAACAGAAAACAATACCCTAACCAACAAATTACAAAAGAGAAAACCACATCACATTCATTCACACCTACTGTACTTGACCAATGAAACATTTGTGAGCAAACCACCACCTCAGAAAGCATCAAGGACGCCACCGATTTCTTATAATTGAATATTGGGGGGTATGATCATGCAATAATTTTCCAAGTCAGATAGATAAAAAACATCTTGTTTTGACTTCTTATAGGAATGTTATACTTTTAACATATGAAACTAAAATGTGGCCATCTAAGATGCAATTCATACTAACAGCAAGATGAGATGATAAACTCTACCTAAGTAGTGTAATTTTAGACTGAAGTGATATCAACATGCTGTGGGGAGATGTCAAAGCATGAATATTCTCCATTTACTAATTAGGTCATTAGAAAGAAGAATCGGAGCTCATTTTACTCATATGATAGGTTTTTTTAATGAACAAAGGTCTTACCCTAGGCACAACCACTTGCCGAATTAGCTTTCAAACTCAGTACATCATACATACCTAATCACATTTCTAATTGGAATGTTTGTCAATTGCCTCAAGCCTGGTTTTAAAATCTACATGTGGTAAAAATGTTAAACGTTGGGAGAAAATGTGAGGACTAATGGAGAAAATGAAGGTATTCCTTTAATATTCTTACAAAATCTATAAACTCAGCCTATGAGTCTCCTTTTGGCAAACAGAAAAATTAGTGGAAACTGTACTAGATCTCTGGTTGAATTAAGCTGAATATTAGTCAAGGCAGTAGATTACAGTGGAACACACACACACACACACATAATTAACCATATTCCTTGCCTTTTGGCTACATTCCACTGAAAATACTGTAGATTAGATTACAGAATAGATTACAGTTCATTCTGATGCTGTAATGTACTTAAACTACAAACTAAAAGTAGAAAAAAATATTTAGCATAGTCCTGATAAAACCCTGTAGCTAAAGCAAGTAAAAACAATTCTCTACCTGAGACCTGAATAACTTGTCTAAATATTGTCCACTGAATAAAAACAATCCAACTTAAATGGACATAACAGGTCCAACAAAAGCAATTATTTACTGTAAGAAGGATATAATAAAAGCAATTTAGAGACACAATATTATGAACTGAGACAATCTTTAAACTGTTGATGAGCCATAAAAAGATGGACACAGAAGGAAGCCCTTATGAACTGACCTTCTATCCTCTTATGCTGTCAATTCTCTGGTTAATTATCTAGTAATCATCAGTTATGTTCATCTGGAAAATGAATACCCCATGCAAATTTAAATCTGCATGTAAATAGAGTCAGAGTTAATTAACATAACAGTAAACCACTCAACCATCTGAGTATTCAAGAGACTATACTCACCATTAACAAGAAGATTCTATTAGTATTCAGTACTCTCTGATTGAAATATTCTAGTCTAATGCATTTATAGCAAATGGAAATTATCGCCATCATGAGCCAAGGAGTAAGTGGGTCAATTATCAAGTAACTCAGGCAAAAATGTAGGTCTTCCATTAATGAAATGTGAGTATACTCTTATCCAAGCATTTAAACACTTAATTTTAAAATAACATCAGTTTCCCCAGTCAGATTTAAGGATATTCTTAAATGTTTCACAAATAATGCGCTTTGCTAAGGCAATAAAAGTTTCTCCTTGCCCTGGTTTTCTTATGCGAGTCTCTATAGAATTGGAAGTTCTTAACTAAGAAATAGCAGTTGAAGGCTTTATGGCTAAAGTTAGGTTTTCCCTAAAGAACATTAGCTGGCTTCTGATTGCCATTCCAAAGATGAAAGTTATCTTAGATGCAAAGGAATCAATCAGTAAAAAAACGTACCTTTACTTATCACATTTTGATAAATGTAACATTTCATAAGGTACAATGTTCTGCTTAAAATTGACCGAAGCTATGAGGCCTAGACATTCTTCTTAACTTTCCTCCATAAAAAGACTCATCTTATACATTGTTGTTGTTGTTTTCCCTACTGGGAAATGACTGGTTAAAAACTATTTTAGTGTTTTTCACCCAGGAATCATTAGAATCAGATTCCAGCAGCAAGAAAAGTTTCATGTCGAAATCCATGACATAAAAAAATGAAACATTTTTGCTTAAATGAGCGCAGCAATAGTCAGAAAAGCTTTCACTTATCCTCTTTTCTACAAAACTAAGGGAAATGCTCAAGGAAAGAAACACAATCGCAGGAAGGAGGACCTGCCAAACAACTTCAGAAGACCATATGATCTTCTTTCAGTCACCTTTTCTGCAATGTGAAATGAAACCCAAATTTTTATTCAGCCAGATAAGAAATAACTCATTCAGCTAACCCAGTGGTAGGCAAACTTGGCTCTTTCACACCCTGTAGACTTCAACTCCCAGAATTCCTAAGACAGCCAAGCTGTC
>JANHZT010000884.1:177092-192578 GCA_032468215.1 Stegonotus admiraltiensis
TTTTCCCTACTTTCTTCAATTTAAGCCTAAATTTTGCAATGAGAAGCTCATGATCTGAGCCACAGTCAGCTCCTGGTTTTGTTTTTAGTGATGTATAGAGCTTCTTCATCTTTGGCTGCAGAGCACATAGTCAATCTGATTTCTCTGTTGACCATCTGGTGATATCCATGTGTAGAGTTGTCCCTTGGGTTGTTGGAAAAGAGTGCTATGACCATCATATTCTCTTGACAAAATTCTACTAGCCTGTGCCTGCTTCATTTTCTACTCCAAGGCCAAACTTGCCTGTTATTCCAATTATCTTTTGGCTTCCTTCTTTAGCATTCCAATCCCCCATGATGATAAGGACATCATTTTTGGTGTTAATTCTAGAAGATGATCTAGGGCCGTGATGGCAAACCTATGGCATGGGTGCCACAGGTGGCACGTGGAGCCATATTAGTGGGCACGCGAGTGTTGCCCTAGCTCAGCTCCAGCATGCATGCGCGCACCGGCCAACTGATTTTCAGGCCTTCCGGTCCCACCGGAAGTCGGGAAACTGGCTGTTTCCAGCCTCTGGAAGGCCTCCGGGGGGATAGGGAAGGCTGTTTTTGCCCTCCCCAGGCTCCTAGAAAGCCTCTGGGCCCACCGTGCCATCGTGTGCCAAAAGTAGGGGGAAGTATGGGGGGTCATGTGCGCATGCGTGGAAGGGCGGGCCGCATTGAATTATGGATGTGGGCACCTGCACCCGTGATCCCCCTGCTCCCCCCGCTTTTGGCACACGACAGCAAAAAGGTTAGCCATCACTGATCTAGGGCTTCATAGAACCACTCAACTTCATCCTCTTCAGCACCAGTGGTTGGGGCATAGACTTGGATTACTGTGATATTGAATGGTTTGCCTTGGATTCGAACTGAGCTCATTCTGCCAGTTTGGGGATTGTATCCCAGTACTGCTTTTCCTACTCTTTTATTGACTATGAAGGCTACTCCATTTCCTCTAAGGGATTCTTGCCCGCAGTACTATACCTGATGGTCAAATAGTTAGAAAGTATCAAAGGACTTGGACACAAAAGAAAAATATTCCAGTATAGTAATCCAACCTGGCTGATACTGAACAAATAAGGACATCTCAGAAGCAACTAGCAAATAAAAAAAATTCTGAAAACTACTTTAAGCAGGAATATACCATATCATGTTGCAAGGACATTTAGACAGTTATAATATGATTTCTAAAGAAAAAGAGAAACCGTTTAATTATAACAAACAAAATGATACACACAGAAGCAAGTAATCATGTCTAAAATAAAATGTAAAAATAGTACAGTTAGTCTTCGGCTTATGACCACCATTGAGCCCAAAATTTCTGTTGCTAAGTGAGACATCTGTTAAGTGAGTTTTAGCCCATTTTACAACCTTTCTTGCCATGGTTGTTAAATTAAGTTAAGTGAATCATTGCAGTTGTTAAGTTAGTAACAGTGTAACTAACAGATTAACTGAATCTGGCTTCCCTAATGATTTTGCTTGTCAGAGGGTCACAAAAGGGTATCAAGTGGCCCTGGGATACTGCAAAGGTCACAAATATGTGTCAGTTTCCAAGCGTTCAAATTTTGATCACATGACCACCGGGAGGCTGCAGTGGTCATCTGTGAGAAAAATGGTCAAGAATCGCTTTTTTCAGTGCCTTTATAACTTTGAACTGTCTCTAAACAAACTGTTGTAAGTTGAGTACTTGTAATTTTGGTTGTAGAAAAAAAGAAGGCGGGCAAAAAGAAAGAGAGGAGGGTATCCAAATGTCCTACTAATATTTAAAAATCTTTTATTTTTGTTTCTTTTCCTTTTTTATCTTTTTTTTTTAAAAAAAGATTGTATCTATCATTTATGTATGCATACATACAGTATGTATTGTTTTTTTCTTTCTCTGTTCTGCTTTTGGTTTGTATGTTTTAGTTAGTAAAACTATGTTTAAAAATGCAAAAAAAAATCCAATGTATTTTAGATTATGTCATTTTCAATATAAATAATATTTTAGAAATGACTTTATTGCATTTATATAGAAAAAGCCTGAATAAATGACTTCGTTGTTGGAAACTCAAGGAGATTTATACTTTCTTTAAATAAGTTTTTACCATGTCCAACAATTGTTCCTTTTGAGAAATAAGTTGTTACATGCATTAACTCAACTTTGATATTCAATATTTCAGGAGTCTATATTTTTTTGAAGTTTATTCCTATCACATGGTAATTGACAGCTGGACAAAGAACATTGCTTTTTTTGGTACATTATTTACAGCTAAAAACTAGTTCCTTAGTATTGAAAACTTAAACACATGGATTGAACTATCCAGAAGTCTACAGAATTGATCAGCACAGATTAGCTATGGATTACTGAAATGAATTATGTTTTCCTTTCATGAAAATGTTTATTTTATATAATTTTATATATTTTTATTTTTTTAATTTAATAATCTTGGAAACAAAGAAGAGAAACTACTATTGAGTGAGGAAAAATTTTGAAAGGATAACAGAAAATATAAAAGTTGAAGGATTCTCATAATATGTGTAAATCAGATACAAAATTGGGAAAAGAAAATTATTTTTCACAGGGTATACTTTGCAGAAAGAAATCTGAGATGTGTCCAGAGGTGGGTTTCAGCAGGTTCTGACCAGTTCTGGAGAACCAGTAGCGGAAATTTTGAGTCGTTTGGAGAACTGGTAGTAAAAATTCTGACTGGTCCTGCCCCCATCTGTTCTCTGCCTACCAAGTCCTAGCTGGTCGGGAGGAAATGGGGATTTTGCAGTAACCTTCCCATGGATTGGGGATGGAATTGAGATTTTACAGTATCCTTCCCCTGCCACACCCACCAAGCCACATCCACCAGCCATGCCAAGCCCACCAAGCCACACCCACAGAACTGGTAGTAAAAAATTTTGAAACCCACCACTGGATGTGTCATAAACTCCACGCAAGAGGCCACAAACAAAAGTACAAGAAAGTGAAACAAAAATCATACAACTTTGCAACTTTGCAACATTAAAAAAACGGCTTCTTGCCCAAGGCTCTTCTAGCAATCTTCTTGATGGCTTGTGATACAGCCAGTCAGATCTGGCTTCCTGACATTTCAAAGCCAATCAAGTTTACCTACATAGCGATATCAAAATCAATTCAGAATGAGTGGACATTTTTGTTCTATTTTTCAACATGCCCTTGATAAGCAATGACATTTTTCAGTAAATAATAGCTCAATAGGAATGGAGATGTTTATATCAAAGCTGTTGCAGATATATATAAATTGACAGAGGCACTTACAATATTCCTGCAGACTATTGCATTCTAGATATAACCTTCAGAAAGCAGTTAGTTGATAAATTCAGTATCACCACACATATCCTCATATAAAAACTTCTGAACATGATCCCTGCTGTTTTGATTTAACCTAGTTTAATCAGTAAGCATCATTAATAAGCCAGAAGGCAAAACAAAAGTTAACAAATCTTGTAATTTAAGATACGTACATTTAGGGTAAAAATATCATTGCATTAAATGGGAGTTCTAATACGTAAAATTGCTTTGTTATAAAAATGCAATTACTTTTAAAATGATACAGAATTCAAGAATTCAGTAATAAGTTGAACTTGTTATACAGCATAAAAACTGCCAATAACTTGGTTTACTTTCATTGCTTGTTAGTGTTTTTCTGTATCCTACTGAAGAAAATAAAATTTGAAAAGTTTGAAATATGCACAGTATTGAATAGCCTCATTCATCAGTCCATTTCATTAGTTTTATGACCATTGGCTTCTCCATCTGTACATTGCTATTGTGGTTGAAGAGAGCTAGTGACATTTTTTTCAGTTACTACACTTGAAGTTTCATATCTTTCTGATGTATGATACTTGTAACTGATGGACAACTATTTGTAACTATGGACCTGAAGTACAAGAATAAGAAAACAAGAAAACGATTTAAAAAGACAAAAAAGGGAAAACAGCATAAGCTGCACTTTCCTATGTATTGTCCAAGAGTGAAGAGTGACTCAAAGGAAGGAAGGATGGATGCTACACAGGTAGTCCTCGACTTACAATAGTTCATTTAGTGACTGTTTGAAGTTACAATGGCACTGAAAAAAGTGACTTATGATCAATGGTAGGATTCAAATAATTTAACAACCGGTTCTCTACTCTAATGATCAGCTGGGTAGCTGTGGCTGGGTGGGCATGTGACTGGGTGGGCATAGCCAACTCGACTTTACTCACATCGAGGGGCACCTCGCCTGACCTCTCTCACCACACCTGGCCACGCCACGCCACACCTCACCCCTCCCCTCCCAGCCATTCTTTGTCACGCCCGGCTACTCACCAAAGTGGTAGTTTTCAAATAAAAAGAATGCTTGCCTTGTGCAAATAAATAACAAACATCTTGACTTCAGATTTGATGCATCTTGTGCTCATTCTAGTCTCCTTTCCTACTAACAGGTCCATCTCAGATTGTAATTTCCTACAATGTCTCTTGTCTTTTGCATCATTCTATGGGAGATTATTCTGAAATGTTATCTGTGATGTGTGCAGCTTTACAAATTTGTTTCCTCCAACCCTGTTTTCGCATGCAGTTCTTACAAGTTAGTTTGACATTCCTTCCTCCTTTTTAAGCAAAGTAGAGGTTGAAGTGCTGGCCTAGAAACTAAGAGGCTCTGAGTTCTCGTCCCATTTTAGGCTTGAAAAAATGGCTGAGTGACCAGCCATTCTCTCCCAGCCAAAACCACTTCTTAGATTGTGGTTGTGGGGAACTAAGAGGAGGAAGGAATATTAGATAAGTTCTCCACCTTGAGTTCCTTATGAGGTAATAAAGACAGGATTAACATCTAACAAAATAAATAAATCATTTGTGAGAATTATGTCCTTCTAAAGGAAAGGGGTGCTGATTGCCTTGTCAGATGCCTTACACAAGGGGTGTCAAACTCAAGGCTCGCGGGCTGCATCCAGCCTGCGGGTATTGAAATCTGGCCCATGGGGCCGGCCTGGAAATAGCCCGCAGTGCCTCTGGCAGCCAAAAATCCATCTCTTGCGCTTCATTTTCAGCTGGTTTGCTGAATTGCACAAAAAGTTAGCTACCAGTTCAGCTGAACTGGTGTGAACCAGCTTTATCCCACCATTGCTTATGACCATCTTCCACATTTATGACCATTGCAGCATCCCCATGGTTGCATGATTTACATTTGGATGCTTGATAACTGATTCATATTTATGATGGTTGCATTGTCCAGCAGTCATGTGACCATCTTTTGCGACCTTTTAACAAGCAAAGTCAATGGGGAAGCCAGATTCACTTACATCTTACTAATTTAACGACTGCAGTGATTCACTTAACAAATGTGCCTCGTAAAATGGGACAAAACTCAATTAATTTCTCACTTAGCAACATAAATTCTGGACTCAATTGTGGTTGTAAGTCAAGGACTACCTGTATACACTGTACATAGTAAGAGAGTGAGAGTATGTGAATATAAATATAACTAATTTATTAAAGTATAGGCCATTCTATTGTTCAAATTTGGTGGTGTTGTTTAGTTCGAACCTTTACAAAGTCTTCTTCTGCTCCTTGATATATTATTGTAGATATTCCAATAATTCCTGTCACTTTCCTGTCAGAAACTATAATGGAATGTGCAAATAACCTTGGGGAAGTACAAAAGAGATGCTGCCTAGGAAACAATCAGACAAAAGAGGCAGGAACCCCCAGTGGCTTAAAGGTGTGAGAAAGAAAATTAGGAAGGATCCACTGTAATAGATCAAGCAGTTAAAAGTGGCAGGTAGAAAGTTTATACTTTCAGACTTGCTAGATTCTGTTAATGTAACCTTACAAGAAAGTAGTATTAGTTCATCTTGTCATGTTTCCTGTCTGGTTTACCTGGGAGGGCTGACAGAAACTAGTAAGTTATTCTCCCACATCAGTTTGCTTTCCTACATCACATAGTCCAATTGTATTTCTTCTTTCTTGTTTCCAATGGTGGCATTCCAGTCTCCAATCACATACAACGTATCTTACTTGTATGTTCTGTCAATTTCAGATTGACTTTGACCATAAAATTTGTCAACTAATTTTTTTCTTTATTAATAGTTGTAACACAAGGGTGACAAACTTGCGGCCTGTGGACTGGATGCGTCACGTGCTGGCCACGGCCACAGCTGATTTAGCAAAGGGGGGAAAAGTCGAGATACATCACGTGATGCCGCCATGATGACACAAGTTTGATACCCCTCTTGTAGTATAAATTTGGGTAACTTTCATATTAAATAGTAATTGATATGATTAGCATTTGACTGCCTTATATAAAATATATGCTTCCTGACTTTCAAAGCAATTGATCATGTCTTGAATAGCAAATG
The DNA here is from genome assembly GCA_032468215.1 of Stegonotus admiraltiensis. Taxonomy (NCBI): domain Eukaryota; kingdom Metazoa; phylum Chordata; class Lepidosauria; order Squamata; family Colubridae; genus Stegonotus; species Stegonotus admiraltiensis. The sequence continues at coordinate 183,455 of JANHZT010000884.1, forward strand.
GAATAGTCTTCTGACTGTACATTTCCAGTCTATTTCAATTTTCTGATGTATACATGCCTTGATTTATATGCCGCCCTTCTCCGGAGACTCAGGGCGGCTTACAATGCGTTAAGCAATAGCTTTTGTATAAAATAACCTAGATCAGGGGTCAGCAACCTGCAGCTCTGGAGCCACATGTGGCTCTTTCACCCCTCTGCTGTGGCTCTCTGTCACTCAAAATATGCATCACAACCTCCAATGTGCGAAATCCGCCAGCTTGTGATTATTGAGTTTTTCAACCCCCGGTAGGCCAACCATAGATAAATCCAAGAAAAGACAAGTTTCAGAAGAAAACAGAATGTTTAATTCAACTACATATGCTAGTTTTGTCCCTGCTCAAGAAATAGTCAGGCACGGGAAGGGTTTTGTGGCTCCTGGTGTTTTCTTTTGTATGGGAGATGGGTCCAAATGGCTCTTTGAATGTTTAAGGTTGCAGACCCCTGTCTGAGATCATATGTAATAGTATGTAGAAATGACCTTGGGGGACAGGCGAAACAGATGCAACCAAGGGAACAGTCAGATAAAAGGCAACTGATCCCACAAGAGGAATGTAGGCAGGGCAAGGGAATTGGAATACACTCTTTAACTTCTTAAGCTGGAAAGGAAAGAAAAAGTTGTACTTTCAGACTTGCAAGATTCTGTGAATGTAGCTTTATAATAAGGTAGAAGTAGCTCATCTGGTTGTATTTCCTGTCTGGTCTGTCTCATAAGGCTGACACCATATAAGCCCTTGATTTTTGACTTCTGCAATAGTTGACTCTCTTTCTTTTCATATTTAATATATATCTGAAGCCCTTAAGAAAGGTTATTTGTTGATGAAGGGTTAGTATGCTGTTGATATTCAGTTGCATAGCTTGCTCCAGACTGGAAAGAAGATATGGCCAAAGTGTTGTGCATAAGTGAACGTATCAAAACCTCTGCATAAAAGTTCCTTCAAATATATTACACATCCTGTGAACACAAATGGGGGCTTGTAGATGTGTGTGATTAGAATTATAGCCTTGATCTGATCAATCAACCAAGTCATATCAACATTCTTGGCAGTCCTTGTTTCCTTTTTTAAATTGCCTCATCTGCTATTTGTTCACATTTTCTAATGTAACAGAAACATAGTTTCAGCAAAGCAGAAGCTGTTTTTTTGTATTAAATCTACCAAGTTTCAAGATACCTGTTACTTGAAGATTCAAGTCTCTTTAGCTGTCTCTGCTGCGGAATGAAAAGCACTGCCTAGATCTGCTCCCCTGAAATGTGTCACTAAATTTGAAGCTCAAAATTGCCAGCTCATCTAGGTGATGAACTTTAGCATCCTACAATGAGCACAAGCTGGAAGAGTTTTACAGTCTATATTGGCCTTACAAAGAATTCTTAATCTTGGTTCTAGTAGCAAAGGCTCTAGGACAACTCTCCACAACCAACTTGCCATGGCCAACCCACCATCACCAGCTCACCACTGCCAACTAGCTGCTGCCAACTCGCCTCTGGACAACTTCACATGGCCAACTTTCCCCAGGAACAACTCACTGTGGGTGACTGGAAGGAAAGCCACATGGGCAGTGGTAGCAGCAGCAGAGGGTGTGTAAATGGGAAGCTCCGGTTTGTCACCACCTCCCTGCCACCCACCCTGATGTGCTCTGCACTCTGCCCACCCACTTGGTCACCACCTGGCTCTCTTCTGGCCGCCCATGGTGAGTTGTCCATGTGATGTGTTGGCTGTGTGGAGTTATCCTGTGGTGAGCTTGTGGCAGTGAGTTGTCCCATTCCAAGTGGCAAAGTATCCTATCTCCTCTATATTAATATTAAAAAAGTGTTTCCACTGATGTTTGAATGCTTTACAAATAACACTGCTTTTTGTTTTGCTGGTTATGAATATTTGGATGAGACATTATAATCTAAAGAATGTTTACAGCTCTTGCTTATATTAAATTGCTTGTGAATCATTTGTAAAATGATTTATTTTGAGGTCTACCTGACAATTAGTGCATAACTTAATCCTGACAGTATTGAGGGAAGTAAAAGAAAATAAATAATGTAATATACTTTGTGGAAAAGTTCATAGAAAAACATTCATATTTTTCTTCCACTCAGTCTTTTAAAAATCTCAAGCTGGGAGTGTTTACAAATGAGGCCTTTGCAGAATAGCTTTCTCAGAAAAGAAAAATCACAAACTTGCTTTCTACGTAGTGAGTAGAACTAAAATAACTTAAGCAATCCACGCAACAGGAATAAATTTTATCTAACTCTAGGCACATATAAAATTAGATGTAAAGTTACATTGTAGGATATTTCCTTTTTGCTCACCATCTTATGTTTTGAATTCAATAATCTAAAATACATTGATTCTTGTGGATTAACCAGTCCTTTTTTAAAATGATGCTAAAACTGGCAGATTTAGAATGCCATGGATGGTTGGTGGGATATTTGATTGGAAATTAGTCAAGTGTTTTGGGAGCTGTGAGTTATGGTGGCCAATGGCACATCTGGGATCTGGAAGATAAGAGAACTGTCAGGTGGCTTGAAGAAGTTCAGGAACTGGTCAGGTTTGGGATTTAAAGAAGCTGATGGAGTCAGGAATGATACAGGAATAATTGGGGAAGATGTGTTTGCAGCTACAGTGCTTACCAGCTGTTTAGCAGTATCTAGGCTTCATTGCTCAGCTCTTGGAGGTTGTTTTGTTAGAAGGCAGCAGTAACAATGGATTTGGTGCTTCTTACCCAGATAGCAGAGGAGTAATTAATGGTTTGGTGGATGAGGATTGACCTGATTTTCTGGTGGCCTTTAATATCTAAGATTTAGTATGAGATGGAATACAAAATAGGTTATTTCTGCCATGTAGGTTGAGGTGGTTTATGACCTCATCCCAAGCAACAGTATATATGTGTGTATGATGCGGTGGTAAAGTGGATTAGTCTGGTTGATATATTATTGGAATAATAGGGAGCCACATTATACAGGTAACCTAAACAATGTTGAGTTCCAGACAGAAGCACTTAAGGCCAATGCTAACCCACTGGAAATCAAGGTAATTTGTTGGGGCACTTACTTTAGGTGAGGAGCAGATAGGGTTGGGAGAAACTGGGAAGGAGGGCAGACAAGACCATTATGATAGTGATGAGTAGAAGGAAATGTGATAGACTGAGATGGATGGGTGGCTTTCAAGATAAATATTTAGTGCCAATGTCTATGGAGATTCTCAGTCATCCAGGTCATGGCTGTCCCAAAGGTCCTTTTTTCAAGAGGCAACTGAACTTTCTGGTTTTTCTTTGAAGATGTTTTGCTTCTCATCCAAGAAGCTTCTTCATCTTCTTGAGATGTTTAGTGCCAATGTTGCCTTCCTGCTCCCAAGCTGTGCTTCAAAACCTAATAACTAGTGCTCCTTATTTCTGACTGCTGCTATTTAATCTCTCTGTAATAAAGCTTACAATACTCATAACCTAATTGTGAATGAGGAACAGACTGTTTGCATTACCTTCTCAGAAATGAGCCCAACTAGGTTTCATTCACACATGGTATCAGTTACTAACCTAGAGTCAGTGTGGATGTGTGGAAATTATTATCTGAGAATACCCTTTCAAGGTAGCCTATTGTGTGCCCCGTTTCCTGAATTTGGACTGTATGGACGAAGAAAGGCTTTGAACCCTACTTTCTATTTGCTGCAGAGCAACCTTTATAACCAGAGCTTCTTGAGGCTTTAAATAGACTGGCAGTGAAATTCTCCAGGGCACTTGAAACTGCTGGCTTTGGACAAGGCTTTGCTAAAGTTATCTTTTGCCCAATTCATAGTGGGAGGTGTCTTATTTTTTTAATCTTACGGCACTGGCAACATGACCTGGAATTATATGTGTTACTACCAGTCCTGTATCATAGCTTTTAACATAGTTTTAAAATTTTCTGATGCTACTGGAATAAGAGACAGAGGAGACAGCATAGGGAATTTCCCTGAGTAAATGACTCAGACAGGCCCCTTTCTAATTCATATAACATGAAAGAGGGAAGAAATATATTCAGACTTGCAAGATTCTGTTACACTAGCTGTTACAACACAAACAGTCGTGACCTACACTGTATGGCCTTGATTTCTTACTTTGATCTAATTTATATGACTCCTGAGTAGGATCTATTTGATCAGTTGGTCACATGTACTTGTTGGACTCTATCTAGTATTAGAGCTTATAGAAGCAACTTGGAGAGGCTAGGCAACCATCTTTAGAAGCCAGTTCTTAAGCCAGACGACTATCAAAAGGCAAGGTCCTTTTAAGGGAGGTTTAATTCTGTGTGGAGGGACATGGTGGCTCAGTGGCTAAGATGCTGACCTTGTTGATCGAAAGGTTGGCAGTTCAGCAGTTCAAATCCCTAGTGCCATGGAGCTGGGTGAGCGTCCATTACTTGTCCCAGCTTCTGCCAACCTAGCGGTTCGAAAGCATGTAAAAAATGCAAGTAGAAAAATAGGGACCACCTTTGGTGGGAAGGTAACAGCGTTCCATTCACCTTTGGTGTTGAGTCATGCCGGTCATATGACATGGAGAAGTCTTCGGATAGAGCTGGCTCTTCAGCTTTGTAACGGAGATGAGCACTGCCCTCTAGAGTTGGGAACGACTAGCACATATGTACGAGGGGAACCTTTACCTTTACCTAATTCTATGTGGAGGCTAAGCTATAAGGAAGCCAGACCCTACTGCAGGCTCATCCAGATTCACACACCATACAAAGAAATAACAGGCTAGTCTGTTGAGTTAGTCTGGATTGTGAACCCAGTTATCAGATGTTGTAAACTTTCATGATTTAGCATGATGCTAGAGACCAGATTATGATTAAACATAACTATGACTTACTTCTTGTAGAAGCAACATGTAAGCAAAGATCCTAGCTCTAATTTCACTGGAGGTGATACCTGGTTTAATTCACAGAGCCTGGAATAGCATTACCCAAACAAAACATTAGTTGTTTAGAAGCCTTCCCCTACCACCCCCACTGCAATTGCCTCGTCTAGGTTTTTTAGTCATCTGATGTAAAGAAATGACAACACTAGAAAAATGAAAACCCACAAGTTAATTAACTGCATACAGTTGCCAAATTTCCCCTTTGTTTTGTACAGGCCTGCTGGCTCGGAAACTGAAATATCCAAAGAACCAGGCAGCTGTTTCATATTGAATGCACAGTCTGCCAATGTACAGCTCTGCAAAACCCACTACTTACCCTCAGTAAAACCAAAGTCATGGGATGAGTCACTTCATTACTCAAGCACAGCAATAGTTTTATTGCGGGCAGCTCTTTGTTTCTGCACCACAGGGTCAGCTTTCAAAGTGGAGTGTAAAGAAGTATATTTACCAGTGGTGGTTTTTTGGTAAAATTTCCATGCAACATGCTTCCATGCAATCTCAAAATGCAATTGATACAAGGTATCAATTGATTATTTCTAATCTTAATATTCTGAAGAAGATATTATTGTATTCTTTCCATTTTCAGTATTGTGTAGTAGAATTCATGTCCTGGTTGGTTTTTTGGCTTCTATTGTTGACGAACATCTCAAGAACATTATTGGTTCAGGATGGGGTCTTTTTCTTGTTCAACAGTCTTGCTTTTACTTTCAACAAGAATCTGTGCACCAATAGTTTCAAGATGTCTACTTCTTTTGTACTTTCTCAATGTCCTGTGTTTACAATCAAACATGCTTTAAGTATTCAGATTGTTGCTATTTTAAATATATACATAGTCTTCAGGTTCTTATCTAAGTTTGTTACTAGCTTGATTTCTAGAATTGATCTAGTATCCTGCACAATAATGCTAACTAGAATGCTTAAGTTCACTAAGCCTGCTGGTTAGCAGTACCTTTATTTTCTTAATATTTAACATTAACCAGGATTTTTCATTTTTACTTTCCTAATGAAGTCTTATTGTGGCCAACAAAGTGGTTTTATCAGTATGTCTTAAATTGTTAGTGGTGTCCTATTTTGATTTCAGCCACAATGTCTTCAAATCCTGCAGAATGATAATTTATTTATTAGTCACATTTCTATGCCACCCAAGTCCCTAGAGACTCTACAATACAATAATGTATTGCTGTATACGTTATACAAGAGAAAAGATTCCCCAGAACACAATTTATGAGTAAAAACTATGCAATCTACTTGAGCTGAAGTTTATTTGTGACATTCAGACAAATCAGTCATCATCAGGTAGATAGAGATAAACAACATCTACAGTACATATCATTTGAAAGAGACAATTTAAAAAAACAAAAAAGAAAACAAAAAGACCAAAACACCTCCTCACCAGCAATCAACACTCAGATAAGCAGGGATTAACATTAGGTTTAATACCAGATCAACAATCAAACAGTAACAATATCCCAATCAAGGAACTACCAACTCAGGCAAACAATCAAACAGCGAAGATGTTGCCTAGTTGGGTAATGAAGAGTCTGCCCAAAAAAGAAGAAGCAGCAACAAAGCTCAGAAAGTACAACTCTTTGACAACTCTTGTGCTTAACTGCTGACTAGTTCTCCATTAAAATAGAAGTGCTGGTTTAAGATAATTTGTGAGCCCACGTCTGAAAATACCTAAGGAGACTTCTTATATGTTCAGAGGTTTCCTTGAGTTCAGGGAACACAGTAGTTTGGCCATCTTGATTCAAGAATTTGTTTTACACCTTCATAACATGTATCTTTCTTTCACTTCCTTTCCAACTGCCAGTCATACAGTTTCTTCAGATTGAACTTTTCAGTAAATTATTATTCATTTAAAAAAAAAGAATAACCAATTATTCTGGTGTGTTTGTTAACTTTAATAGATTCCACATTGGTATGATTTGCATAATTAAGGGCTTTGCTGTAAAGGTAAACTTCACTTTCACTTTTATTTTCACTTTCTTTCAATTATCTTTCATATGTTAGCTGTCTGATTCCACCACATACGTCTGCATTATTGAAACCTGCCTTCTGTGCAATTTTAAACTAAGCTATGTTCGCATGAAAAATACAATGGTTTGATAAATATCACTTTTTTTGCTTTTTCTTCTCCCTATAGTCACTTAATATTATGTTTGCCCTTGTTCAGTCTTTGTTTAAAGGTGTGTGTGACAAACTATGGGTTTGTGTTCACTTAGCATACTTCTCAACATTATGCTTAAGTGTATATACTTTTTAAATTTATTTTTAATATGTCAAAGTTTATGTGCGTATAAAAGTTTAGGAACCCTGCAGAAATGGAAAGTTCCAATAAATGCCTAAGTGAACAGAAGCTGAAATAGCCTCTACATCAGGGGTGTCAAACGCAAGGTCTGTGGGCCACATCCAGCCCACCATGTGGTTAGATCAGTGGGGCTACCCTGGAAACAGCAGAGGGCTGGGCCACAGCACCTCAGCCCAGCCCAGGCTGGCTGGGCACTGATCTACAACCTGGTGACAGACATCCCAGCTGAAACTCAGTTGGCCTTATATCCATGGAACTGCCCTGAAGCCAGCAAGGGGCCGCCCCCACCCTGCCCCCTGGGTGTGCACAGAGGAGTCAGCGAGAGCATGCAGGGTCTGGAATCCCTGGGGCCTGTCTTGCCCTGCAGGCTGAGTGCATTCTAAGCGCTTCCCTTTCATCCAGGATGCCAGTGCTTACCTCCCTTTTATCCACCACCAGGGGCAGGGCTGAAGTAGCAGGACAGTCTCTTGCTGGCTCCAGGGTAGCCGCATGGGTTGCATCTAAGTCTGATCATGTTCCGGCCCAGATGGCCACACCAAGTTGTAGATCAATGCCGTACCCGCACTAGAGCCTCCATGCCCTGCTTGCTGGTCTGGCTTCATAGTCTGTGAGTTGGACTAGATGACCTCCAAGACCCCTTCCAACTCTGTTACTGTTACTTTGAGAAGCTTCCTTTTCACTGGGACACCGCCACCCATGCCAGACAGCCAGTTGCTGTCAGCAGTGCTAGTCTCTCCCCTTCCTCTCATCTGAGTATGGAGGAAGGAAGGAGATGGGAATGGGAAGGAGGGGAGGGGAGGGAGGAATGGAGGAAGGAGGAAGGAGGAAGTTGCAGCTGGGCAACAGTGGAGCAGCATCAGCCCGTCGCTCTGCCAGCCACCATGTTCCAAGGGCCTGAGTATCACAGGTGAGGCTACCAAAGGGATGGCTTTTCTTCCCCTCAGGAGGCACTGGGTCAGCCCACTGTGGGGAGGGACTCCAAGTCCCAGCATCCCCAGCCTTGGGACTAGCCAACCATACCATCGCACCCTGTGCCTCTGCCAGGCATGATGAGGAACACATGGACACCTCCTGAAGGGATGAAGAGGTGGCAGCTCTGCCCCATCCCCCACTTGGCAAAATGCTCAGGTTGCATTCACACAATGCGTCAAACTCAGGCATGGGCGATTATCCTCCCATTTCTGCATGAGCTACCCATGGACCAGATTTCATGGGGTGTTGGTTGTCTCAGAATACTTGATTTGGGTCTGGTGGTGAATCCCACCTCAGGTGTTACCAGGGAAGTTCCAAGGAGATGCTGCCCCCTTGATGCCAGCAGCAAAGAGGCAATTTCTCTTGCCTGCAGTCGACAAGCCGGCTGGAGTCCCTGATGGTGTTGGTGAGATGGGGCGAGATGGGGTGGGGGTCTGTTCTTTGTGTTGGTGCTTGAGGGAAGCCTGGCAGGGGTCATCTCACTCCTCACCAAAAAGGAACCCTTGCCTGCCCCTGCAACACAAGGGGTGGGTTGACTGGCACATATTGCTCAGAGCCCCCCAAAAATGTTAGGGTGTTTATAGTGCCTTGCTAAAACCATACTTGGAATATTGTATCCCATTTTGGTCACCACAATATACAAAAGAAGTTGAGAGTGCAGAGAAGAACAACAAAGATGATTAGGAGGTCTGAAGGATAAACATATATAGAATGGTTGCTGGAATTGGGTTTGCCTAGTTTAGTGAAAAGAAGGACCAGGGGTAACATGATAGCAGTATTCTAATATTTGATGGGCTGCCCCAAAGAAGAGGAGGTCACTCTACTCTCCGAAGCATCTGAAGGCAGGACAAGAAGCAATGGATGAAACTAATCAAGGAGAGAACCAACCTAGAACTAAGGAGAAAGATACTGACAGTTAGGGAGG
>JANHZT010000884.1:201198-221685 GCA_032468215.1 Stegonotus admiraltiensis
AGAGGAAGAGAAAGAGAGAGGGAGAGAGACAGAGATTCTGCTGAACTTCTATACATATGAGATTGAGGAAAATAATCACTCTTTTCTATGTTCTATAGGGCATACAGTGGAAATCAGTGGAGCTGAAATTGCAACAATGAACAGTCATATTATGACTTTCTGGGAACTGAATGCGGCTTTTGTGTTAGTTTAACAAGCATATGCAGAATGCAACATTCTCCCTTACCTCTCTCTGTAGTAATTTCCTGTCTCTCTGAATTGCTTCTAGTTACTAGTCATGCATATTGGTCCAAAAAAACATATCAAAACAAAACTGAATGGCATCAAATGGGTTGTTTAACCATGGGAACTATTATGCTACTCTTTTCAGCCCAACAACTCTGTGATTAAAATGCACAATGTGCTTTGAATTAAATGGATTAATGAAAACAATGTATTAAATGGCAATGATCAACCCCCACAACCCAAAAAAGGCTTGTTTGACCTGCATAAGTCTACAGTGTTATAAATCTTCTAGCTAGCAGAGAAAATCATTTAAATAACTTGAAACTGGAACACAGCTTGTAAGTGAAGCCTAGATGCTGAATTTCATCAAAAGAAAGATGTATCAAAGTACAAAAACAAGTATTTGTAGAGGTTTTAAAACTGAACTTGCCAGACCTTTTTATGAATGAAAATGAGGGTTACGGAAGAGATTGGAATGAACAAGTGCCTTTAGCTAAGTTGCTGACAATGCTATAGATGTATAAAACTGAAAGGGGAAATAAAAAAGTTAAAGTCCTCCCAGAAAATTCTACAACAAAGCCTACAATAATAGATGTATAGCTAGAATGCATTTAACTGTGGATGACCCTGTAAAAAATGAAGACAGAGCAGATTATTGCTTTCTGTATTATTAAAATTAGAGACATCTATTGAAGCTGAGTCCCTTGGACTGCAAGGCGATCAAACCGGTCAGTCCTAGAGGAGATCAACCCTGACTGCTCTTTAGAAGGCCAGAGTAACAGAGTTGGAAGGGACCTTGGAAGTCATCTAGTTCAACCCCCTGCTCATGCAGGAGATCTGTACTAGGGATTTGAACCACCGAACTTTTAACCTTTCTGATTGACAAGCTTAGTATTTTAGCCACTGAGCCACCTAGTCAGGATGAAGATGAAACTCAAATACTTTGGCCACCTAATGAGAAGGAAGGACTCACTGGACAAGAAGCTAGCGCTGGGAGCGATTGAGGGCAAAAGAAGAAGGGGATGACAGAGAATGAAGTGGCTGGATGGAGTCACTGAAGCAGTAGGCGTGAGCTTAAATGGACTCCAGGGGATGGTAGAGGACAGGAAGGCCTGGAGGAACATTGTCCATGTGGTCATGATGGGTTGGACACAACTTCACAACTAACAACAACAACAAATTGAAGCTGAATGTGAAACTAAGAAAAAAAAGGGAAATGTTATTCAGTATATGAGGTAAGGCGTTTGGTGCTTTCTGATGTAATGCTGATGTAAGGCTTCTGATTTAGAATTTATGGACAGCAAGACTGTCAGTAATTACTAACTCTGATGTTTATTTAGTCTGAATTCAAGGCAGCATACTTAAAGTACCAGTTGCTAAATAGCATCAGTGGAAGGGAACTGTGAATTTGTGACTTTCCTGCATGTATCTGATCATCCATGAAGATGTGATAGAGAATGCTGGACTGTCTTACCTGATATGGGAAAACTTCCACTGACAATATACTCCTGACTGATTTATTAATTTCTGCATGTACAATTCTAGTAGCTGTATGTATTTAGATATGGGAGTAGGAAGTTGAATGCATATTAATATTCTCTTGGCAGTCCGTCACAACTTGACAAAGATCTGCTTGACAATTCCAAGTTCTGTCATGGAAATATTAGTAATAACATTTATTAAATGTTAAAACTTTTTATTGTCCAATAAAAGGTTTTGAATGACCTTTTCTTGAAATTTTACTCTAAGATTTTCCATTTGATTGCTCTTGCAGTAGAAAATATATAACTAATAATTTTTATGACACAATCATATATTTGTAGGGCGCTTCAGGGAACACAAGCAAATTATGTTTTTTTCCTGATGATTTTGAATTTGTGCACTTATTTATATCCATTGAATTCCTGGCTATTATTGATGTCTAGAGCCATTTTAAAAGATCCACTGTCAGATTTCTGCTATTGCTTTTTCTGATGTTCCATTGTGGAAATTCTTAACCTTAAAAATCTAAGTTGTGATCTACTTTCTAATAAAAATGATTATATGCCTGTCCTTTACCTTCTCCTTATGAAACAATATATATTCATCTCCAGATGACTTATTCCTGGTCATTCTGATTCAGCTCAAGAGACCTTGCTTTCTATTTGGTTCTGGAGCTTAGCTTAACATCTTCTGTTTTTGCTAACATGCATGAGTTCCTGTTTTATCCAATGCTACTTGTTGCTCCATAGAAGGTAAAACCTATACTTCTTGTGGTTTTGCTTCTGTATGCTCCATCCGTTTTTTTCTGACTAATTTTTTTTAGAAATATAGTTAAATTATAGAGAAGTTTAACTGCATTTTCTCTTATGGTTGACAGCATATACACTTAATGTTAAAGTATTGTATTGAAGTTACTATAGTGAAATAGAAATAATGACAACAGTAGCAGATATATATTTATATATAGGATAATCATAATATAGTGAGAAAAGAGCATCCATTTATGGTGGTAATTAAAATAAACAGAGCCAAAATGAAAGAAATGGAATGAAAATATTAAATAAAAATAATTTAAAAGATAAAAGATGTATATGATATCCATTTAGTATTAATATAGGATTAATGTAATTCCTAAATTTATGATTAAATCTAGACCATTCATTGACATGTTGTATCAGCCCCATAAATAATTTTTTAAATTAGATAATTTTGATTACGTTATCAGGTCAGATCCTGAATTAATTAAACCCTTAATTTTAGCAATATAACTTTTTCAGTTTATTGTTAGATTATCATCTTGGCTAAATCCCACATTCAACAGAACTAAAGCTCTAAATATAATAAAACTTTCATATTTTGGAAACATAATTTAGTAACAAATTTATAACATTTAACTATTATAATTCTTTTCAAAATTGCTATTAATGTATGCTAAGTTTGAAACCAAACAAAGCTAATAATGGACAAGACTAAATCTTATGAATTAAAAATCTTTCAAATATCTTACAATGCCAGGATTAAAAAAGCGGAAGTCTTTTTAAATACTATTTGGTCCATTAGGCATGAAATAATACTTTCTAACTTGAACCTATTCATTTTCCAAGATTGGACATTACAATTCTTCATTCCATAGTTCATAGCTACAGTAATGCTAACCTTAATTCTGAGTTGTAATTCCTAACAAAATAGAATTGTTGATTTCACTTCAAGTCTTTCATGTCTTACAGATTTTAGGATTGCAGGTACTTCTGAGAGTCAAAGCAATTAGACATTGTTTAGTCAATACTCAATATTCAATATTCAACTATATTTGTTTATTTTTATCCCTTTATTATTTTTACAAATAACTCAAGGCAACAAACATGTTCAATGCATCTTCCTCTCCCTTTTTCGCCCACAACAACAACTGTATGAGATGGGTTGCACTGAGAGAGAGAGTGACTGGCCCAAAGTCATCCATCTGGCTTTCATGGCTAAGATGGGACTTAATGATCTTATGGGCAAATCTTTTTGAGAAGTCAGTCTCTCAAAGTTTTTAAAATAGCCATTATGTTACTATTGATTAAGATATTTATGTCTTGTTAAACCTCAGTATTTGAATAAGATACCTTTCAATAGAAAATTTTCGAATTTGGGTTATCCCACAGCATCACTTCCTGTGGTCCAAAGGTGTTGAAATCTTTTTTTTTATGTTCAGAACAATAAAATAACATTTGAAAGCAGCTTAGGTAGATACTTCCTAATCCACTGAATTATTATTAGGAAGCAAAGTTCAGTCTCCTAATAAGTCTCCTAATAAGTTCAGTCAGACATTCTATTACTATAGTCAATTTCAACGAAATAAGTTTTAGCATTTCCGTGGAGCTGATTTCCTGGTCTGGTCTACCTAGTGGCACTTTATTATCCAAAATGGCCATGAATTATATTCACAGCCTTAATATCTTTAGACTGCTCAATAAAAAAGATAAGAAGTTCAAAGACCAAAGACTAAAGGAGGGACATTCTTGATGAGTGCCAAATAATATAATTTGAAGAAGAAATAAATCCATTTGTCATGTATCTGATATCTTTTTAGAACACGCTTCCTAATATCTTTTTAGAACACACTTCCTAATTTCAAACTGAACCATATCAAATATGTTTTCACATCCAATGAAACTAAATCAATTATTTCTAATTCATCTGCCATGTGGTAAAATCTGCTGTTTAAAAAAAGCAAATTTAATTTTAATTTGTATATCAATTGAGATTATATAAAAGTTGTCTTCTGGTCCCAGTACTATGTGATTCTGTAAATTTAAGTGTTATACAGCAGAATGAATAATATCTTTAAAAATAAAAATGGAAAGAAACCTGATTCTCTTCTTTCATTTTATAGCCATCTCAGGGAGGTTTTTGCCCATATTTCAGTCACGGAAATAAGAAATAGATCAGGAATTGAGCAATCACACAAAAACATGACACACATTATTAAATAATCTCTCAAGATTATGTAATTTTTTTTAAAAAAGAAAAGAAAACCCAAAGCAAAAAAAAAACAAACATAGCAGCCTTGCCCCAATCACACACAACAACAGGTAGGTACAGCACTGCTAAGTTACAAGCATTACTCTAGCACCCTCTAGGGGTATGAATCTTAACAGGAGACTGTTCATTAAAAAAAAAACATGAAACCTTTCAATACAAAAACTGATTTTAGATTTTTAAAGTGAGAGGAATTGTACACAAATATATGGAAATTCTTGCTCCTGAGAAGCAGAATGAAATTTTGAGTGCTCTACATATTTAAGGGCATTTCTGTCAACAAATATTTAGCTTTTTTTGCATAGATTATAGAAAGATTTGATTATAATGTAATGTAATTATAATGTAAATATTGAATACGAGTCTGCTAATGGGGCAAAAGATCCGAACAGATCCAGTGCATCTTGAGGAGTAGGTGGCAGTCGTGGACAAGAGGTCCTTGTGCAACTCTGGGTTGTGTGCAGGGAGGAAATGCTACCGGTTTGGACCGGTTCTGCCGAACTGGGAGTAAAAACTGCTACCGGTTTGGGTGAACTGGTATTTCCAATGATCAGCTGGCCAACGATCATGACGCACAATTTATATTAGGTAGCATCATCATATTTCCTGCTTTCTAGCTAATCTAAATCGCGTGGCACAACGAATTTCCCTCCACCTTGCTGTTCTACTTACCTTTGCAGACTTGTAAGGCTTCAAAATGTTCCTTTTTTAGTGCTGCGTGGGTGCGTCTCGGGCACACATGCATGCAAAGCGTGTATGCACTCACGAAGTGCACGCTTCGTAACCGACTCACTAGTAGCATTCAGAGGATTTCCCCACTGGTTATGTGCCAATTGTGTCCTTTCCTGGAACAACAATTCCTTATCACAGTCACTCACAACCTAGTTACCTCCCATCTTGACTATTTCAATGTGCTCTACATGGGGCTGCCCTTAAAAAGCATCTGGAAGCTCTAATTGGTTCAAAACGCAGCGGCCCACATGATTTTGTGCAGATCCTGATGTGCATGTGTCACATCTCCTGCAGGAGCTGCATTGGCTGCTGATTTGCTTCCAGGTGCAATTCAAGGTGCTGGTTGAAGCTTTAAAGCCCTTCATGGCTTGGGACTGGGTTATGTGAGGGACTGTCTCTTCCCAATTACATCCACCCAATCCACTATAGAAGGGAGGGAAGGAATGTTATCGGTCCCATCTGGCTAGACCCAGAAGGACCTTCTCCATGATGGCTCCCTCTCTTTGGAATATCATCCATGCAGAGATTAGATTGGCCCCCACTTTGATACTGTTTTGTAAGACCTTGAGGACTTGGTTCTGCCAAGGGGCCTGTGTGTTGTCACCAGGAGGTGGAAGAATTATTTTTTTATTCTTGAGGTTTTTTATTTTGAAAAGTTTAGTTTCCATTTGGTCTGGAGGCTGAAAAACATCACAAGTAACTTTTCACCTTTCCTCAATCTTTTGGCATCATTATGCCTATTTTCTTCTTTCATTTGATACAGAAAGAAAAATAATAAACATCATCTAAAAACACAAGAATAATTCTAGTTTTATTATTGAAAATATTAAATATTATAGAAAGAAGATGACTTTTAATATTATTACAGCATGAGTTTCTACATTTCAAAACTAAACAGAAGTTTGGATTCCAATAGAAGATTTCTAGAATATTATTGCAGGGGAGACTAATGATTATTGAAGGGGACAAAAGTAATATATATATTTATAAATGATTAAACATTTATTGTAAAGAACAGCAGCTTGTCCATTTTGCAAATTGACTGGGTATATTTTGAAATGTTATGAGATAATTCCCCATAGGTCTGTGCACACATACAGGATTTCTAGGAATCTAAAGACAGTTTAGGAAGCCATAGAAGAAATATTCCCTTTAATTTATTCTGCTTGGCAAAGAGCACAATGTTCTATTAACCCTAGAGATGTCATTTTCAAAAGTTGAACTATTCATGAGTTTGACATAGAATGGTTAGCTGGGTTTTAGAGATTCATGCAGTCTATCTACATGGGAAATCTATTTGTGTAGAGACAATCACATGTTGTGTTTAGACTGCCGAATTGGTGGGTGATATTTTATGGATATAAATTACTTTTGCCATTCTAACAATTAAAGTGAATAACATAAGATTTACCTTCCAAAACAAGGCAGCACCATCTAGAGAGGTGTTGGTCTCAGCCTCTCAGGCTAGTTTTTTAATGCAACTTATTAATGCAAAATTCACTACAACCTGGTTAGATATTAATGCATTTTCTTCATCATTTGCACAATATCTTGACCTTAAATAGGCTGGGTAAGGGACTTAAACGTTAAGACCCTTCCATTTCCACAAATTAACCAAAGTGAACATTAAGCATAAAATATTGGAATTAGGAATTAGTTAACTGACCTGATAAAATGTGTTGTGTGAACCCAGACAATTCAGTATTTGTTCTAAAGTGACTTTCCATAACTTCACACTTTTCAAATATATTGAGTAGAAATTCCAGTCCATTTAATCTATATATAGGAAAATCCTTTCCGAGCTTAGGCTGGTATGCCATTTGGATTACCTAGATTGTGATACCTTGATAATAGGGAGTCACAGTCTCTTTATCATGGGTTTTGATTACTGTAATGTGACCTTTATCCGGCTGCTTTTGAAGGTCCTCAAACTGCAGTTGGTTTATAATGCAAGCAGCTGGATATTGATGGGTAAAAGGTATTACTATCATATAATTCTAGTTCATTGGTTGCTATATTGGCTACCTGTTACTTTGGATTAGTGATTGCTCAGAGTCCTAACTCCTTGATTAAGAGAGCCTAGATCCAAAGGGAATCCTCTACTACAGTGGCTCTTTTGTTTTGTAACATTTTATTCTTGTATATGAACCAGATGTCCTCCTAATTGTTAAAATAGTCATGTTTTGGTGGGCATTTGATAATGATTATTGACATGGGGGATAATAAGAACAGAGACCTCAAAGTAAACAAGAAATGCTAATGTATGCTAATGTACGGTGGTTTTATGGCAAATATTTAATTTCAAGAGCTTAAAAGAGAGAGGTCAGCTATTACAGATT
Organism: Stegonotus admiraltiensis; assembly: GCA_032468215.1. Lineage (NCBI taxonomy): Eukaryota > Metazoa > Chordata > Lepidosauria > Squamata > Colubridae > Stegonotus > Stegonotus admiraltiensis. The sequence continues at coordinate 209,001 of JANHZT010000884.1, forward strand.
CTTCTTATAATGATCTGATTTACACCCAGATAGTTATTTTGTGTGATATACTTATTTAATATTTGATACAATCAGCTATTTTACTTCACTGAAAAGTATTTTGTACAAGGTTACAGTTCTTTTTGTGGTACAAAACAGCTTTTTTACATATATGTACAGTGCCACTTTTAAAGTTACAATAATGAAGTTAGGAATATGCATACACAAACAAGTCCTGTTGATCTTTATAAAATATTCTTCCTTTCTATGTTACCTTAATAGGAGACACCCATGGGAAATTTGTTTTACCTTTTATTATATTGTTTATTGTTTGGTTAAACTTGTCAAAAATTGGCAGGTTCATGGAATTTCTCCCCATTTTATTTCAAGAACTTAATAACAAGTGACCAGTTATTCAGTAAATGTGAATGTGTTATCTCCTCACATCTGGTCTAACATTTGAACCACTACACCACAGAGCTCTCATTTAGGCTGTTAAAAATAAGCTTTTAGCTTTTGCTGGTATTTTGTATTTTTAAAAGTACTTTAGTTTGGCAAGATTTCCTAGACCAGAGGAACTGCAAGATACAGACCAGCTTGGATGAAAACCCTGGATATTTTTCCTCCTAAAAAATGCTATTGATTGCATTAACTCATAAATGCAGTTTCTGAAAGGATACATTTTTTGGGAGAGGGTAGATGAAGGAGGAAAAACAACTTTCAGCTACATAATCAGACATTTTATAGTATAGAGTTTAAACCTGTTCTGAGGTCATGTTTCATGCAATATTCAAACAAAGCTTGAAACAGAGTTTTCAATATATATCATAGCTTCTTCATTACTTTAGTAAAACTAAATTTCACTGGAAAAGATTATTTCAGGCCCTCCCAAAAGTTGAGAATGACATATTAAGAGTCAAAAGTTTAGTGGAACAGAAGGTCCTTTGTTTCTCTTCCACCCCCAGTCCTGCTTGACATCTGACTATACTTAGCTATATTTTCAAGTGTGTCAATATTTCATACAGAAAGGGGGCTCTAAAAAGCTCAGAACTCTGAAGAAATCTTACCCTGCAAATATCTAAAAAAATTATATAGCCGCATGTGATCAGACATAAATATTAGCTTCCACATAATCTTGCAGTGCACATTTAGCTACAGTAAGCATTTGTATTGTAGGGTGCAGTGAACACTTTAATAATGTGGGGTAGACGAATAGATCAGAGTCCCACCCAATTATCTATCAAATATGTAGGCTTTACAGATTTAGTTTCCTTATCCATGAAAGCAGCCTACAATTGGACTTCAAGATCTTTACATCTTTGGAACTCATAATTTACCCAATATTTATTTATGAAGAGAATTTATTTCAATTCATGTGGCCACCACAACTTAAGAAACAAGCTTTTTTATCAGTTTATTAGTGCCAGGATCAATTTATAAAATTTACTAGCATAAGAGATTGCTCTACACAAACATTATCTTGAAGGACTGTGGTTCTAGACTGCACATATAGAGATTATTCCTTCTAAGGAAATACCATTGCAGCATTATCAACATAATTAATAGAGGGTGAGGGGTTTCAATATATTTTAAGCCCAATACTAAGCCCTGCGCACAGGAGAGAACACACTTCAGTTGCAAAATTATGTCTTTTCAATCCATCATTTTGAAATAAAATCAGCTATAAAACAAAATTCATAGGGACAAATTGACAAACTACAATTCTTTTTCTTCTCTAAATGTCATGCAAATGTTGGGATATAAATGCATCAGAAAAGAACCCATCCATTGGGAAAACATATCTAGATTCCTTTGCCTAAAGCAAAAATAACCTGTAGTTCAACACAATAACCACAAAACATAGATTTTATAAAAAAGACCATTTATTTTTCATATAAAAACACACACATCACACAGAATCATTATAACTGTTCAATTCTTATCCTCCACAGCTATTCTGGAAATATTTTAAAAAACATCCAGAACTGCACTTGAATCTTCTCTCTTAAAATGAACAAAAGATATTCCATTTCCTTTATTCAAGATACTTCTGAAAACAAGTTTATTTCACATTCCAAGTGTCCTCAGTTTCTTTAAGTTGAAAATGCCAAAAATGATAAACCAGATCAATGGAAGCCCTTAGGATATTTGACTGTTGAACCCATGACTGAAGCTTTGACAAATATACTGAGAATCTGAGTCTCAAATAAGGAACAGAGTGATCTTAACGTATTAGTAAAAAAAAAAACTTATGGAGATAAAATATCTATTTGAGGAATGATATAAAACTGGCACAACTGAAAAAAGAGTGCACTATTTCAGGTGTAGTTCAGAACAGGGCATGAAGCATCGCCTCAAATCCAAAGGGAGGAACTATATCCTGTTGGCCAATTGATGCTTGCAAGTTTACCTTCTCTTTCCGGTCCAAAAGAATGGGCAAAACTAGAGAGACAGGGAATCCTCAATGAATAATAAGAAATTCCTGAATCAAACCTGAGTTTCTTTCCACAAAGAGACAATGTCAATGTGCAACAAGTACTTGAGAAAATTCAAGCACTCTCCTGGGCTCATCTATTCCATAATTATTGCATTTAAGTATGTTTTTGTTTCTTCCTCAAACTGTGAGAACAAAAAGACATACAAAATAAAAATAGATATGAAAGTATCATTTGTGCTTCACAATAGTTTCCTTATCACAATTTTACTGTAGAAATAAAATGTTTTAATGTATGGGCAAAAAATAATCTCAAAAATTAACTCATACTATGAAACAATAAAGACAAAGAGGTTTGTTAAATGTTGCAGTCTGTCAATTTAAATAACTTCTAGGATCATGCCATAAATATCAAGTGTGAAACAGTTTGTTATGAAGAAGCCTTTCTGAAAAGAAGATTGGTCAGCCAGACAAATCATTTGCTAAGCCCCCTAAATAGTTCCAAACTCAAACCATATTGACTCTATAAACTTTCCAAGTCACAGATTTGAAGACAGAACTTTAAACACTCGAGATGCATATTCTTCCAGGGGCATCCATTTGAATATCCCAAAATTACAATTGCAATCTTGTGATCACTTGATTAGGATAGAGCAATACAAATCAGGACTATAACACAGCAAATAGGAACCAAATCAATTTTGAGCTGGTATTGTGCAGCTAAAATTGGACAGTTCTCTAATAATACTCCTTGGAATGTCTATGAAAGATGTTTCCAATGAGGCTTAGCCTGAAGCTCAAATACCTGTTTAAAACTATAAGTGGATATTTTTAAAAAATCAATATGCAAGTTGAATGGGTATTTATGCACAATGAATGATCTGTACATATTCTTCCATTTCTTAGATGAATATACTAAAATGAAAGCAATAATCATTATTAAATCTGTATGAATGTCTGCAACCTGTGTACAATGTATATTCAACTCACCAGTATATTTGGAAAATCAACATTTTCTGTTCAATCTGAAGCATTTTGAAAAATGATTCATAAGCTTTTACTTCAGTATAATCTCTTAGCTTGATTCAAATCATATTATGTTTAAAGCATAATGATTTTATTATACTTTTATTCAGACTTATTGCTTAAAAATACTAGCTGTGCTTGAAGATGATTGTCCTAAATTGCAGGACAACCTCGTGGCGGTGGGATAACAGTATGTGGAAGACAAGACCTAAGTCTCTCTCTATAACAGCACCAAAAAAGAACCCTCTGTGGGAAAAGACGGGAAAATCTGTGGGAAAATTATCACCTTCCTAGTGAGTACGTACAGTAAATGGTACACTGAAGGGCACAGCCCTTGGCATTGTGTCATGCACAAAGAAACATCTGGGAATAGGCATTTTCCCTTACTCCTATCCAATCCTTTTCATCCATCTTTCACACCCTTATCCTGCAGTGTCAAAGTCTAATTGAAGTGGCAAGCTGGGAATCTGATCATTTGTTTGCTAACCAAAAAGGACCCATGGCAATGTGTACTTGATTTTATTACAGTTCATTCCACATTACTATTGTGATTAGTCAGGGTCTGTCTTCCCCTCCCCCAAATTAGCCATGTGTGGATAAAAAGGATTTCTAGACATTTGGCCACTGAATTAATAATGTAGTTTTCATTAGACCGTTTAGCAGGCTCCATCCAGTTTCTGAAATGTTAGGTAAGGACATAAAACCCACCAGCTTGAAAAGAAGAAGTAGGAAATCTGATGGTACTTCTCTAAAGACTTAAGTCTCAAGCATATCTAACTGAAAGAAAACAACTGTGCTTCTCAACAATAAATCAGAATGGAGTGGGCCCTTTAAGAGCAAATTTGTACAAAGTACATTTTTAAAAAATCAGTTTGCAAGGCTGCTAAAGCAGCATCATTTAAAAAAAAAAGAAGTTGAATCTCACCTAAAACACAAGAGGGATTTTCCATTAAACATACTGTATCCAAAGCACAGAAACATTTCCTTCCTTCTCTAGAGATGTTTTCTAGCGGTCACTTAGTTATAAGGCAGACTTTTTAATTGTATGCAAACAATTTCAATTCCACCCTCCTATTAAACAAGAAAAGGGTTTTGCTTTTGTTTGTAAATCACAACTTTTGGTAGTGAATCTTATTTAAAAGTCTGTGCAACAGTTTTCCTTTGAAATAGCTATCCCAATAAAAAGTGCCATTGGAAAAAGGGCTAAATGTGGACAAACACACCATGTGTTCTCAATGTGAAACATTGGTAGAAAAAAACAGCTCCAGATCCAGAACAAGATCAGATGGTTCTGTTGTCAGGGCATTTTGATTCACCATACTCAAGTCTGAGTAAATCTGACCCTTCAAAAATCCCTCTGTCCCCAAAATAAGGCCATCCGTCTCTCTTCTTCAGTCCATTTCCATAGACATTAGACGCCGACGCTCTCGCCTGGTTTCTTGAACTTCCTTCTTGCAACACCAACGGGAACTACAATAGCCAATCAGACAGGATAAAAGTCCGATAACTGAAGATAGGCCAATGCCAATCAACAGTGGAAACTTGAAAGCATTCAGCACTGAGAGTGAGAGGAGAGAGAAAAAAGTAATGTTATGGACAAATCACAAATGGAGCAACTATTTTTTTACATGAAAAAAATAGTATTTCTAACCTAATAAGAACTGGATTTTGTGTGTTATTTGTTCAAAGGACCTCCTTTTATTCCTTTTCTTCTTTGAATTTGACCTGGACTAAGACCTAGATATTTCATATTCAATATGACTGAACAGCTGTTTACTGGAAATTAATTATGACACTGAATTGTCATTCCTTATCAAGCAAGAGATAGACAATGGCATATTTGTAAGATGGGCCAGCTACCACTAAGAATGAAAACTGTGTATCACCATACAACCAGCTCTATCTAAACTGTGGAAATCTTCATTTGTCTCTCACCTACGGAGTTTTTGAATTAATTTTTGCAGAATTTTTATTTTATTATTGCAAGATACTGCAGAAGGTACTGATAGTACTGCTGTTGTTATTGATCTATTTATTCAAAAAATCATATGGTTGAAATTGCATATTGCCTTGGAATTTTATTGAATTCTGAGAAATCAGGGAGGTTAGTGGAGTGATGGTTCAGTGGTTAAGACACTGAGCTTGTTGATCGAAAGGTCAGCAGTTCAGCGGTTCAAATTCTTGGGCTGCGTAACGGGGTGAGCTCCCGTTGCTTGTTCCAGCTTCTGCCAACCTAGCAGTTTGAAAGCACATAAAAAATGCAAGTAGAAAAATAGGGACCACCTTTGGTGGGAAGGTAACAGCGTTCCGTGCGCCTTTGGTGTTTAGTCATGCCGGCCACATGACCACAGAGACATCTTCTGACAGCACTGGCTCTTCGGCTTTGAAACAGAGATGAGCACCATCCCCTAGAGTCAGGAACAACTAGCACATATATGCGAGGGGAACCTTTACCTTAGTGGAGAGATGTTTGTACAAGGAAAGGCACATATAGCTTTTCTACTTTGCAACTAAAGACTGAGGATCGGGAATTCTTAGGGAAAAGTAAAGATTTTGCCCCTCATCTAATTACATCCAATCCCTTTTCTTCTTATCCAAATACAAAAAAACAAAAACAAGGAGGAAAGATTTGACATAGCCTTCTACTAGACCCTATTTGTTGCTGCTACATGAAATAGAAAATCCTGACAAAGTTAAGGATAAATTTTCAGTGAGTTCACTTACCATCCATCTTCACAGTTACAAGAATTGCTTTAGATTTTATTTCCTTTTCCTGTTGCCAAACACCTGCAGCTGACCTCACCCAAGGATTTACCAAACAGAAGTGGTTGCCAAAATCATGGTCTTCACAGCCATGAACTCTAAGCCGGTACTCCAGAGGGGAAATTCTCTCTAAGCTGAGATCACTGCTCCCATTTCTTCTTGCTTGTGTCACTATCCCTTTCCGATCTAGTGAAGCTAGGAAAACAGGTTCTTTGTCCATTGCAAAAGAGCGTGTGGCAAACCAGGAGACATCAAATGACATGTCATCTGGAATTGAAAATACAATAATAAACCCCAAAATAATAACCACCATTCTCAACAGAGTTCTTTGAAATTTTAGGAAGGTATAAAAATTTCTTCTTTTCTCCTTCAAAAAGTTAACTCTATTGAATTGCACAAGCTTAGTTGAATTCAGTTTATGATTGAGGATTTATACGGTCTTTTAAACAATAACTTCAATGTTAAACTTGCTACCCACAGAATGAAGGATTAAGATCATTTGTATAAAGAATTCTTGCTTGACCAATGTTTTTAGGCAAGTGTCAATTTCTCAAAGCAACTGAACAATTATATCATACCTAAATTCCTCTGTACTTATTGTTCCATCATAAAAGTCAACTTGAAGTCACCACCACTACAATTACTTTGGTCCTGCCTCTGGACTTGAAAGGGTTAGACTTTTTACTCAACTTTCCAGGATACTGTAGACTCTATTATTTCGTTACTGTTATTACTACTACCTGCTCTTTTTTTGGTAGGCTAAAATGATCAGCTCTGAGAATGGGGATAACAGAGTGTTACTCTAGTATAGTTGGGGTAAGTTATACTGCTTTTTCAATTTAATAAATCAGTTTTCACTTCTAATTTATGTTGTTGTTTATCCTCTAATTTCATTGGTTTAAATTACCTGTAAAATACCTTATTTCATATGTACATGTCCAAAATTCTTCAGGTGCTTTGTCAAAAATGTTCTACCAAATGTAATGATATGACTGTGGTTTTGGAAATGTCTTCCCACAGATACACATACTTTTAAAATGTGTGGTGTATACTTTTTATAAGAACCCATCCAAAATATATGTAACTTAAAGACATACAAATGTCATAAATATATCATTTTAGTTATATAATATTTTATACATAAATTAGTCCTTTAATTACTGGCTTGGTCATCAAAAACAGACAGCATTTCCTTTAACAGAACATAATGGGACTTTAACATGTCCTATTATGTACTAATAACTTCCTGTACCACTGACCCAATTCAGATAACCTTTTACCTTCATATGTATATAAGGTATATGTCACTATATATGCCAATTTTACTAGGGAATACATTCCCAAGAGCCTACACTGACTTCTACCTCTAATACAGAATGACAGCTAGTCAGAACCCATCAATTTTTTTGTATTTTAATAGGAACAATTTTTATAAATCCATGAGTAGATCTGTACTTTTAAGCTCATTAGGGTAGTAGCTGTTGTTGGCAGTTTAATTGTTGCATTCAGTGTAGAATATCTTCGTGTATCCCACTGTAAGATGGAAATCAAATGTGGGAACTAGTCTGAATAAATTTGCCACACATTCCTACAAGCATTTGTAACACTGTCCTAGAGCTTAAAGATCATTATCACAATCGGTGAATACAAAGATGTGAATTAGACGTGTCCTTGACGGCAGAATGGCTTCAACTGCTTCATTGTATATATGAGAGAGTTATGAGAAATATACTGAGTTGCATGTATTCAAATAGTTTAAATGATACTCAACTAATGAAAGGTGCTTAATTCTACTTTTATTTTTTATTAAATTTCCTACTTTTCCATCCACTTAAAGTGGCTAATTACAAATTATATAGTATACTATTAAAATAATTTTATAATATAATGATTCAGACTATGTGACATTTTGTTTTTCACAGGTAAAGGTTCGTTTGCAATGTGTAGCACTCTATCTGCCTACAGCTCATTAAAACACCAAGCCTCTTTCCAGCATTGTGAGGATGTTTTAATGAATCACAAGCAAAGGCTGTGTTCCTATTGCTGTGTCTCCAAAGCAGCACTTCCAAACTGAATTTGGAGAAGTGCACAGCCTAATAGCAATCAAGTAAGAGCAGCTACAAGTTTAATTCAATTGGTACAATATTAAAGTGCAGGAGTTCTTTATTTTAAAGATTTCCAATGCTTCCATTCCAGTAAGACCATAGGTCCAGTTATCTGAGTGGGCACTTGCCTCCAGTTTTTTCTGCCCATCTAGTGTAACAGGCAGGGTGGGTATGCTGCATGTCCCAGTGCTTAAGCAGTATCATCTGGATGGGTCCATGAAGCATTGCCTGCCCTCTAGAATAATATCCCCCCTCCCCCCAGAGATCTATATGGCTCCCATCCTAATAATGCTCAGGAAGCTATTAAAGATGCTTCTGTAGGATGGACTTACTTTGGTGTTATGTTCTTTATGGGGATGTTCATAATTCTTTTTGTTTTCTGTATGTTTAATTCTGAGGTGTCCAAAATAATTGGCTTTCCCTATAGCTGCCTATAAATTCTTTGAATAAATATTGTAATACACAAAAACTCAGTTAATATTAATTCATTATTGTACTACAATGTAGGCTTATGCATATCCACTTGAATATGATATGAGATCCTGTATTAGGATTTAATTCTGAGTAATGTGAATATCATTGTGTTGCAAAAATTTATTCTGAAGTATACTGAAAGTGTGATATGACCCGACAAGGAATTTTCTGTATTTTGTTGTGTCTTGGATACAATTATACCCAGAACAGATAGTCTCTAGATGCCACAAGCCATATTGGGCTGAGTAATAGCCAGCAGTTGAATTTTATTCAGAAAGAAACTGATAGCGAGCTCCATTTCTGTAATAATGATATAATATAGTAATAGTGGGCCTGGCCTATTATTATTTTGAAGCTAAAGTTTCTGGTATTTTTTCAGTCAACTCCCTGTTATGTAAATTATACTGCAGTCCAGTTTAGAGATGACAAGCCAAAGTGACTGCATTCAGCACCGCCTTTTCTTTTAATGGCTACATTTGGTCCACCAGCTGGGTAACGGCTTGATTCTCAATGGCATACACCTGGTCTTTGTGACTCAGCCTGCTCATTTAAGAGTAATGGAACTGCTCCAGAGCCCAGTTTGTAAAGTACAAGAATAATCAGATGTGAAAAATTGAAGTATACGAAGCTTTCACAAATAATGGGTAAGTGGAACAAAGTATATTTCAGAATGAATGAATGAATGAATTCATTTTCAGTTTTTATTATTTTTATAAATAACTCAAACATATTGAATTCAACTTCTATTTTCTCCAGAATTCTGTGAGATGGGCTGGGCAGAGAAAGTAACTGGCCCAAAGTCACCCAGCTGGCTTTCATGACTAAGGCTGGGCTTGAATTTCTGATCCCATCTAATACCACAATTAACATATTATACATGAATTTTATGTAGATTATTAAAAACACAGAGTTGTGCTTAAAAGTTTGTCTATCGTACTAAAGTTTCAATTTTTCTGGATAAATATCTAAAATGTTATCAGCTGTCCAAACAAGTTCTGAAATTAAATAAAGAGAACCCAATTAAACACAAGTCAAACATTATACTTGTTCATTTATTTATTCAAAAGAGTTCACAAATTTTTAAGCACCATTGTAGATATGAGGACAATATGGAATGAAAAATGCATGTGAATGTGATACAAACATGGCTGTTCTCACAAAAGCTAAGCAGGATTAAATTTGGCTAGTACTTGGATGGGAGATCACCAGGAATTCCTAGTGCTGTGGACTAGTTTCAGACATTGAAAAAATAACCTAGAAATCAGGAATGGTAAGTCCTTTCTATATTGTTGCCAAGAAATCAACATGGAAGTGTCCATGTAGTCATCAGGAGACTTTAAATGGGTAAAGGCAATTATACTCAGTGTGGGACTTTTAAATGTGTTTTCAAATTGTAATTTTCTTAAACTTCATTAATTGCAGTAATATTTATTACTTTTACTGAACATTAACAGTGCAATTAAATTTTCCTGCAAACTGAACGCTGGACTAGGTTTATTATTTATATGCACTGATCTGAACATTTAAGGAATGGTTCATATAGAAAAAAAACTTTTGTCTCAGTGCAGTAAGCTTTTTTCTAAATATTCTATTAGGCACTTTCAATACATTAGGACAAATATTAAGGATTAGGAAAGAATAGACAGATTCTCCAAAATGTTTTCTCAACATGCTGCAAAACAAATCTAATTTGTAGAAGTGAACACTACACTAAATAGCTAAGGCCATATTAGTATGCTGAACACCTACTAGAACTAGACAGTTTATTCAAAGAAGTGTTCTCTGAAGTGTACTGAATTTTGCATGACCACAAATATGATGATGATTAAAGATGACCTTTAAAATTTAAACCCTTTGGACTCTTATAAAATAAAAAAAATGTAGGTTTTCCTGAATACCTGGGCAGTTCCAGATGCTCTGCCAACTTGATTAAATATTCAAAATTCACTGAATATGCTGAGAAGTCCCATATTAATTAGAAAAAAAAAACATCTTCTAGGGACAAACTAATACCAGATACTTGGCTATGGGGATGTAGGCTATAAAATAGTCCACAAAATTTCCTTGATGAACAAATAAACTACTGAAAAATGGAAAACATATTCAAATCATACCTGGATCAAGTACTGTTGTTTCAATGGTGATGATGCAAAGCAAGTTTACCAGATCACCCCGATAAATGGTTGGGCTATCTGAATGCACTGAAACATTAAAAACAGGTCCTAGGAAGAAAGAAAAACAAGTGTTTATCCTATGTTGCTGCAAAAAATTATTGTGCTATATACCTATGCAAACCTGTGTAGTCAAATATGTGCATAAAAATTTGATCTGTGATCAAAACCTCACAGAACCAGTTCTTCATGCTTAATAGCAAAGTATATTTTATAATGATGTTAAACAAGCACTGCCTAAAAGATTTCTGAGCCTTTAAACAGAAACTAACTAACTAGCAAATGAAGGTATCTTTCTATAACACATATTTCAGCCTGTGAGTGGCATGGAAACAAAAGAGGCAGCGAAAGATACTTTGGAGCAGAAACCTCCAAGAAAGAAGATATATGTAGCAAAAAGTTGTTAGCCCAGGAACAAGAGGCAGCAGGTTGGGGAGGAAGACAGGACGAAACTAATAAACTAGGCATAGTGCCTTGGGCCACCCAATTTTATTTTTTAAGGAGTTGAAGCTACTTATTTTCATCCATTTTAATTTTTTAAAAAACCAATCACAAAATGCAGAAACCCTGAACATCAAAATAATGAACTTCTCAGTGAATATGTGACTATAGATATAGATATAGATAGCTTTATTGATTAGCCTATAGGCCATATCAAGGATGTGAATATTGAAAACAAATTAAATATAACTTTAATACTATTATTTTTATGGAAGAAGGAGCTAGGATCCACATAAATTATAATATAATCCCTGTGAGGTGGGGAATGGAAGGATAGATATGGAAATTTTTGCATTAACTTTAAAACGGCTGCTTGTTGTGTGAAGTAAATCTCATGGACAAAGGCATACAGCATTTAAGTGCTGTATGCCATACAGGATTTAAGTGAATGAGTTAGAAATGTAAGATTCTAAAGGATTGAGTCAAATCTGGGACCAGACAAGAAGCTAATGTTAGGATTTAAGAGTATTAGGAAGTCAGAGTGAATATATAATGTTGAATTAAGACTTCTAGACAATGATGCAGGACCAAATGTAAAACTGAAAAGTTAGCGACAATAATGTATCAGTAATCGAAGATTTATAGTTAATACTTTTGCTGAGAAGAAAGAGACACATGTAACTGAAGTTTTGTATACAGAAAATCATCTTGCGATAGACCAAAATTAGAAGGAAAGGACAATATGGCAAAGGAAAACTAAGAACATCGCGCCTGTTCAATAGGACAGAAGGTATTTTCAATTGCTAAAAAGTACTCAGGGAAAATAAAACTTAATAGGAAAAGTAAGGTGTGTGATCTTAATAAATAATTGATATGGACTTTGACAAGCAACAAAACACCATAAAGTCAAGCTTTTATGCAAGATTACGGGTAGGCGTGCCAGACACTGATCACCTTGATTCCATAATTTTTCATTATAGAATCATTATCACTGTGTTTGACATAAAAATTTGATACCACTCAGACTTAGTTCAACTTTTTAAAGAAATCTGTTTCATTAGTTAACATTTTAATAGGAATTCATGGAAGACAGCATTAAAGATTATTGTATATCACTTCCCACATGGAGCTGGAAATAAATACGAATCATGATTTGAGAACTAAAAAAACTGAATGGAATGGACGTTGTCTTACCTGAACGTCCCTTTTCGGAGCGCTGCTACCACCATCCATGGCTGGGTTATTCCTTCAGTTCTGACAACAACTGAGTGAGAGCTAAACTTCCCATAATG
>JANHZT010000886.1:113269-129319 GCA_032468215.1 Stegonotus admiraltiensis
ATGAAAGCTATTGCTTAACGCATTGTAAGCCGCCCTGAGTCTCCGGAGAAGGGCGGCATATAAATCAAAGCAAAAAACAAGACAAAACAAAACTAAGTGTGATACTAAAATATCCAGATGTTACAAAACCTGAATGTCAACCATTGATTTTAGTTCTGAATTTGGAAAAGTGAGGATACAATATTTCCAAAAGTACTTAAGAAGAATGATCCCTGGTGGATTCTTATTCTGACTAGAGTTTTCTCAAAAATAGATAAAATATGTTGTATCTTCCCATTGGAAACCACATAGCTTCAAAAGTCTTCAAAAAGGGCATTCGGTAGGAACCTACCAATTACCTTCCAATTACATTGCTAAATATTCCTTCTAAGATTTATGCCTGACATATTTTGAATAATTTAGAAAATTAGGACGAAGAAACAAAACTTTTCCAGCTGGAACAGGCAGGATTTCGAAAAGGACAAAATGCAGTACATCAGGGCACATTCTGGAGGCTCTTATTCAGAAATATACCAATGGCCAGACAAAAAAAAAAATCTATGTCACATTCATTGATCTCACCTCTGTTTTTGATTCATTTGACAGGTCCCAATTATGCGGGAAACTTTCAAGGACAGACATAGATATGTGTCTTCTCAAATTAAGAATTAAATTACCCACTGATATTACAGCCAGAGTAAGAATGCACTCTCAAGGGTCTCTGTCAGATCCTATTTCATTGGAAACAGGAGTCAGATTGGGCTGTTTACTTGTCTCCTTTTTTTATTTAACTTTCATAATAATGATACTACAATGTCATGAAGTCACAAAGCTTCTTCTCCCCCTTATTCAATAGATTTTTTTTAAAATAATGTAAGTTGGGACATATCCCTTATTTCCTGTAGCAAGGTTGGCCTTAGAAGACTATTGACCAAATTATTGCTTACTATGAATGAGAAAAACAAGATAAATTATATGACCAAGATAGCAGTCTTTGGTAGAAATAATAATAAACATAGATAGACAATTAGTGCCAACAGATACACTGTGTGGTGGCACAGTGGTTAGAATGCAGTATTGCAGGCTAACTCACTACTCACTGCCAGGAGTTCAATCATGATCGGCTCAAGGTTGACTCAGCCTTCCATCCTTCAGAGGTCAGTAAAATGAGTACCCAGATTGTTGAGAACAATATGCTGACTCTGTAAACCTGTCAGGGTTCTGACGGATGCCCGAATTAAATCATGAGCCTCGAGCTAAGCTTCAAAAGAAATCCAGTTATTTATTAGGAGCTTCATATTGGCACGTTCCAAGTGAAGTCAGCTCTGACCCCATTTACTTTACAGCCCAGACTTGACCCTGTTTCCCCCCTACCCCCAGGGTGTGTCATCAGTCACATTCGCCAATGGAGCAATTTCGTGGGTTGTAGAGATCACTCCCCTCTGGCTGCTGTGGGTAACCCTGGGAGATGGCCTTGAGAGAGATACGTCTGGAATGTGTTTTTGCGTTTGGCTGCCAAGCTGCTTTGCTGTTTTCCCATCCCCCTTGCCTATGGCAACTCGAGAGCAGGCCAGGGATGCTTTGCAAGTTGACATTACCACTTAGAGAGGGCTGTAAAGCACCATGAAATGGTATATAAGTCAAAGTGCTATTGCTATCACTAGTGCTACTAAAATCTCTAAGTGCCATCTTTTCCCAGGCTGGAAAAGATACTTAACCATTGTTTAAGGAGCTGCCTCTTGGTCCTAATGGTGAATTTTTTCTATTCCAAAGGAGGTCGGCTGATTCATGTAAAATATCCCAGGGAAAGGTGATGGCCCAGATGTTATATGAAGCTGAGATATGTGGATGGGATGAGAAGGCTTTGTATCTTCCATCATTGGGCCACTATGAGAAACTAGAAAGCCTTCAGGAATTCTGCCCTGAGTTTTTTTCCCCATTACACAATTGAGAATCATTGGCTGAACTTTTGCCTCTTATCTTACCCCCTTTGGGGGAAGTCAGTTATTGGAAGGAAAAAATATTAGAGATACACTTTCTAAAAGGTATACTAAAAACAATACTACTGCACAACAAACATCCAAACCTTCATCTTGCTTTGATCACTACAGAAAATATAGAAGCATATATTAACCAATGTCTGGTTAACAATACAATGTCTGAAGTCTCCCACTAAACAAAGTTATTACATGCCTTTGCTTGCAGACCACGCCTTTGGCTAAATTTTAAGGAAGATTTTGTAAGTTTCTTGTTGAACAGTGCCTTTGCCCTTGTTGTGTTGTTCAAGTGAAAGACATTATTCACTATGTCTTCCCCGATCCATCTCTCAGGTGAGATCAGGGAAAAATTACTGATGGTAAGTGAATTCAAGGACTTGTGTCTGAAAATAATTGAATTAACTTCATGCAGAATTGTTTCCCCCTGTTAATAGTCAGGTTACATGTTGTCATTAAAAGAAATATTTGAGGTTTTTTTTTTTCATAGTCCAGCTTTAATTTGTTTAGCACTCTTTGCATCTAAAACACTATGCTATGCTGCACATTTTGACTTGTGCTTAGAACAACAAATTTATTTATCTACCTACAGGTACACTGTCCACCAAACTGGGACAGCAAAGCTGGCTGAGGAATTCTGGGAGTTGAAGTCCACAAGTCTTAAAGTTGCCAAGGTTGAAGACCCCTGGTCTAAGGCAACTCACTGAAGCCAACTTGGCATGGACAACTCACTACAGGACAATTCAAGGTGGGGTTATTTCTTTTTATTATTCATCAAAGGATTATAAAAGTTGGTAGACATAGGAATGATTTTCTTTGATACAAGAGATAAAATAATTTTGATGAAAATGTAGTCAACAAAAATAAAAGGAACTAAGTGAATTCTGCAGCGAGTTGTCCCATGGTGAGTTGACCACAGTGAGTTGGCTGTAATGAGTTGGCTGCAGTGGATTGGCCACGATGAGTTGGCCATGGAAAGTTAGTTGTAGTGAGTTGGCCATAGTGAGTTGACTGTGGTGAGTTGTCCCATTCTGACCACTCCCTCCCATTAGTTGGGGGAGGGAGCAAATAACTGCATCCCAACCAATGCCAGCACATCAGTGTTATCCATCAGGTCCAGTGGTAGGATTCTATTGGTTTGGACCGGTCTGGGTGAAGCACGTGCTCAGCAAACTGGTTGTTAAACTGGTAGAATCCCACCACTGATCAGGTCTTCCCTGATTGAAGTTCATAAGTCTTATTCATTTCTTCAACTATTACTTATGGGCTTTTTCCAGAACATGATTTATTGCCTACCCTTCTACAGTTATGGATGGCAGCTATAAAAGAACTCCTGTAGTTCTTAGACAATGCCTTTGTAATTCTAGTGAACCCACAACATGATTTTTCTTAATGTGTAAATTCTATGCAGAAGCAATTAATTCATCCTCTAACAGAAAGACTGCTGGTGCTCCAATCAATGTTATTGAGATTTTTTTTCTTACATGACAGGTGTTCTAAAATCTCTTTTTAAATTGCTAAGTTTTATACCTTGGCTATAAAACATCACTTCCATTAAAAAAAAATAGAAATACACTATGTATTAAACTATTATGATAGTATTATGTTTTTGAATTGTACTTAGGTACTTAAGTTGTACTGGTCTTGGACCATAATAACAAGGGGATATTATTTCTTTCCTCAGCCAATTTCTCAGGGGAAAAATGATGGAAGTCTCTGGAGCAGGTGACAGGTGTAAGCAGCACACATTTTGACCCTTTTGAGACCAGTTGTAGTGTATGACAGGCAAGAGGGTTGCTTATGATGTGGCAGGACCTGTAAATGTTACAAGATGCAAGCTCACCTCACCATCCACTGGTCCACTTCTGCTCTTGCTGTCACTCACTAGTTATCTCTACTCCCCAGAACACAGTTATGTTGAGAATTTAGGTTCAATTCTACACCCAACTCCACCCCTGCCTGGACAAAGATCACAGCAGCACTGCTGCCAGTAGCACAACACTACCACATCTTCAGCTGAGTGGCAGCACCTCCAGCCCAATGGCAGTTGCCACAGAACAACTGTCACTGTTCTCCTGCCAATTCACTGCATAATCCAGACAGCCATGCAGTTCAAACCATTCTTCTAACAAATGCTGGCCAGTGAGCAGATCATCTTCCTGTCTGTCAAAGAACAGACTCTGTTCTCCACCAAGTCTCATAGTCAACACCAAACTCCACTGCCCTGATTCATTACCCAAAGGAAATCAGGCAGTTACCAGCCAAACACACGTTAGGCTTGGCACCATTACAAGGGCAATTACAAAGAAGAACATTATCAAATTTTCTCAGTGCTACATTTTCAGGTTAGTCTTGCTTGAGGAGAAAAATAGCATTAGGACTTGGCCCAAGTTCTGTGATGACAAGATGTTGAACTTATTGTTTCTTGCCTGCCAAATTTTTTTTAAAAAGCCACTTTTATCTATCTCAAAAATATAGTTTCTTGGGAGGAGCAAGGACCCTGCAATTCTGAAAAGCTAAAATTTGAAGGTTTGCCTTCTGTCACATTGAATGTGTCCATGCTTTTTGCTCTGGAACAGGACCAGCTGTCTGTGTTCCAGAAAACCCTAACTCCAATTAAAACCTCTGAGGCAAATATTTTCTCAAAGTTCCGTTTATTAGAGTAGGTATACTGGCACATCTGGGAGAACCTGAATCTGAGAGTTCCGGGTTTTCCCTCAGTAAATCAAAATCCCCAAATCCAGCCCCAGCATCCATCAGCCCATGACATGATCCAATCACCATCCATCCCATCTCGAGATATCACTCCAACCACTTCTTCTTCAGATGCAGGACTGTCATGACCTTGACTGAAAAGAAGAATGCTATTTTGTCTAACTACATCCCCATCTACTAAATCCTCCCTCCTACTTTCTCACACACTAGAAGCTAATATGGACTCCAAAACTGACACCAGCATGTATCTGGGAGGTCTATTGGCAAATATAGGACATTTCAAAAAGATATTTCAAATTGTGTGTGTGTGTGTGTGTGTGTGTGTGTGTAAGTAAACAGATGTGTTCGGTTACATTTAGTTCCATTTCTTATTCCTCTCAACCTCGAGCTTCTTCTTTCATTTCCATATCTTGCAACTTGATTTTAAAAGGCATATATAGAAAATATTTATGTATTAATTCCTCTATTTAAAGCAGAGAATTCAGGTATTCGGTTTTTAAAATGTACAGCTTTGCAAATGGATCCCCCTCACACAATGCATTTATATATAATTGCCTTCAGTGCAAAGTTTCTGGGCTTTAAGAAAAAAAAAAGGAAAATCGCATTACCAAATTTGGCAAAGCTGATCAGCCAAGAATCATTTGCATTTGCATTGCTTCGGGAAATATGAATTAGGAATGTTTGCATTTAATGCAGTCCAAACTAATTTCTCTCCCATTTCTATTTTAGAGTAAAAAAAAAAAACCAGACAGAAATTCCACAGTGTTCTTAAACAATGAAAATTAGATATGCTGAAGAAAAAAAAATAGTCTAAATGCATTCTCAACAGTAGGATGGCTTTTATGCTAACTATAACTTAGAGGGAATGGAAATGCTTGCTGAGAGAGGAGCAGAAAACTGACTTTGATGAACAGACAATGAAAAGCTGTGTTTATATACTTGCAATATGAACAGGCGATTCCATATGGCTTTGACCACAGATTACTTCTCAGCAGGGGAGACGTGAAGGGGGTAACTGAGCTGTCCCTGAACAAATTACATTCTTTGAGAATACAACAAAACTCTCACCTTTCATGCTTCTAAGCACTCCGCCTCCCTACTGAAACCTATGGTGATCGCCATCAAAATTATTTCTCAGCTGCCCTGGCATCCATCAATAACAGTGAAGTAAGCTATCTCTGTGCTATTGTGTTATTCTGGAAAGTCATTGAGATGAGTGTGTGTCTAGTCAGATGTGGAAAAGAGGGGGGAGGGGTAGAAGATGAATATATCAATAAGGATGACAAGTGGCACCTGCTCTGCAACAAAATTGTTGTTTTATTGATTATATTCCACCCCTATGCTATGGAGTGAATAAGACAGATTTTAATAAATATAGTAGAAATGGTGCAATGATGTTTCTTGCTATTCAAGACTGCAGCAGAAACTGTTCTCCACCTAACGAGTTCTCCATTCCTTCCCACCCACCAAATGGCATACTGATCCCTGGATATGCTTAAGCCATGGTCACCAAGCATCTTCATTTAGTATAGATTGGAGATTGGAGGTTAATTAACACAACTGTTTCACAAGCCTTGAAAGGCAGGTTCTGAGGTTTCAGCTACACCGAGTGAGCAACAGACAAAGAGATTTCATCATGCATGAGATGTTTAGAATCAAAGTCAATATTGTAGAGGAATTGACACTATTCCTCTGAAGTCCCCATAAGAAGTTTTTCTGTAGCTTCTTGCTGGAAAAGTGAAATGAAAATAAAGCACAGTAATAATTGTAGAGCATGCCAGCCCTTAGAACACAATGCCAGCCGCAATTTACTTATGGTTCAAATTAAATGGATAAGATGCTATCAAGTATAAACCTCATTTTAATTTCATATATGATATTTTGAATTCACTAATCTCATCGTCAGTATTGAGTTAACCTTTTCTCATGCTGCTCTTCACATTTACAAACAAAATACTTTGCTTTGAATTGCTGCTTATTTGAACCACTCAGCTGATCAGACATGAATTGAAGATAATTATTAAAGCATCACTACAAGATTTTGCATCTGTAGCATTGCAAAAAAAAATAAAATAAAATGAATAACAATGATGAGACAAATTACACTTTTTGCCTTTCTTTGGAAAACCAATTAACTTGTGATCTCTCTCCCCCCAAAATAAAATCAAACAAGATGAATGCTACCACTTCAGTAACTGTCATGTTAAATATAAATTGTTTGATACTATTTATTTGCATAGTGCCAGAAAAAAATGCAGTTGGAAAAAAAGCTAAGTGAAAGCAAAATTGTCAGAATTAAGCATCTCTAACTCCTACATTAATCTAGCCAAGTGGAAACTAGTTTCTAAAAGCTTTTCTTGAATTACTTGAATAATATTTAAATTAACCTCAGACTGAATGGGCCTTGGTGTTTTAAAAAAAATGTTCCCTGAAAAATGCACCAATATTGGACTACGGTCTTTTACTGGGAGTAAACTAATTCCCAGAAGAATTTTGAGAAAGAGGAGAGAAAAAATTGTTGTAAGCTGCCTAGAATTGCTTGATAGTAAGATGGGCCACATAAAAATTTAATTAAAAAAAAAACCCTGTCAGACACCAGGAATCAAGAACAACACATGGGGTTACTTCTAGGTAGTTTTCTTTATTGTTCTTAATCTACAGACAGAATCTTACTAGACTAAAGTAACTATTTGCATAACTATAGATATACTCTGGGAAATATTATAGAGGAACTAAAGTATGGTCTTCCTGCAGACCAAATTTTCCAAGCTCTGCATTCTGTTTGCCTTCTGGAATTCAGTCCCTCTTCCTGGGAATCCAGACTACATTCCATCACAGAATTAACTTACCTTATGGCAGTCAGGAGGTCTGTGTATTCCTATTATATTCCCAGAGGTATAAGGATTCTTGCTTCTTCTTATGGTGATCTACTCAAATATACTACACTGTTCAGAATGAACCAACTGCCACTTTGGTCAGCAGAATCAGAACACTCCTATTTATAATAAATCTAATGGGTTTCCATGAGAGCTGCTGTCTCCTTTTTCATGGAAAGATAATGACTATTAATGATGGGACAATGCTCAAAATATGCTCTAGTTCCTTACTCATTTTACACATGGTTAAAATAAATATTTAGAAGGAACAACAAATTAAATGCATTAAAAAGGAAAAAAGTCTGGCAAGAAGCATATTAGGCTTGATTCTTTCTCATGAGATTTATTACAATGAATTAGCTCACATTTGAACAAATTGATGCTCTCCAAAGAATGAAGTTCCTAGTAATCTCAATGAGCTTTGCTTTAAAGACCTTGGTAAAGGATTGCTTTACTTTTTTAAAAAAGTGAAAGATATTGTTGCCAATTAATGATACAAGTTAAGGAAGGTCTGCTCTCAACAAGAGCAAAAATAGCTTGCGTCAGGACCAGAAAATAGAAAGCTTTACTAAGATGAAGATCAGAATGAGATCTCTCTGGGCAAGCGAAAGCTATCTTGTTGAGTATAAGTGATTGAAAATTTCTTAAAGCTCAAGCAGCATTGAATTTCCAAGCATTGTGGACGAATAGACTCTGTTAGATATAACACTATACCCTGAGCAAAACAAGTTATCAATGTTTAAATCAATGACTCCAAATGAAAAGTCACAGACAGATGGGCTACCTTTAAGACTGAAAAACTCCACAGGGTGTATAATGGATTTCTGGAAGTAGGTAGGTCTTTTTGCTAAAAAATACCAAATTCTTTCATTACTATTTTTTAGCCTAATATTTTTCCTACACACCTTAAAGTTTGTGCATATCAACAGAGCATTTATTTCACAGGTCAGTAATGTGGGTGTTATAAATATTATTGTTGATGACCTATGAATAGATTGAGTCAGAAAGATCAGTCAGAGTTCTAAATCAGAAAGCCATAATAATAAGTCTCTTACTCTCTTTTTCATGTCAACAAAGGACAAATAAGTTCAAACATCAGAATCTTCATTATCATTTAAATATCCCTCCTCCACAAATATATTAACTGATTATAGAGATGCAAATTAAATTCCTAGGAAAGTAGGGTAGTTACTATTACATCTCAAATGTTAACTAAATACAAAACTGATTCTATGTTTCCCCTTCCTTTATTCATCTTTAGAAGACATTCAGAAGGTCAAGCTCATAACTAGTGACTGGTCATAAGGGTGGCTGCTTATTGGTGCCAACCTAGGCTATTTAACCAGAAAAAAATATTATGATCTCAAGCAAAGTTGTAGATGCCCTCAGTCACCCTAGTTATGGAACTCTAATGTTGATTGGAGGTCCCAAATTAATAACAATGATGTCAAAACCTAAGGGACTGGTTTGGACAAAACTCAGCAGCACTTTTTCATGCATTTCAAAAATAGGATTGCCAACATCATTGCCAACATCCGATGACGGATATGGCCCAAGAAGAAGAAGAAGAAGAATTACTAATGAAACTTGTCTGTTTGGAATATGGATATCAGTCTTTCCTCTAATTCTCAGAAGAAAGTACACACACCAACAAATTGTCACAAGACGATACAAACTCAATAATCGTTGTAATGAATAAATACCCTAGGGATATAGGAACATAATAAAGTTTTTCTTTTGAGTAGAAACTCTGCAAGGACCTCTGAATATTCAGTGGCTGGAATATTGTATGCTTCTAGGTTGACAAATTGAAATCATTTCTGTTAAGTTCTGTTAACATTGTGCTAAAGGTGGTACCACATAGCTGGATGTAGTTGACCATGAAGTATCAGCAGTTTAGAAGAAACTATTTTCTTTTACCTACCCCAGAATCTCCATAATTTTCTTTTGATTCAATCCACTCTTTCCAATCAGCTAACTAGGACCAGGACTGGAGAAGATTTACCCAGTTTTAGCTTGTCCATCAAAATATGTCAATAAAGCTTTTATTATACATCTCTCTCTCTCTCTCTCTCTCTCTCTCTCTTTCTCTTTTTCTTTCTTTCTTTTCATTCATTCATGTGATTTCTTGATATAACTTTGGATCCCAACCTCATTGAGATTCTACTACCAATTAGTTGGAATGAGAATTGTAAGGAAGTTGAATAGAACTACCATTTCACATAAAGAAAAATTAATTTATGAAAGGTGCTGCCAGATAACAGTTTGATTGCCATTAGTTGTATTGACTTTGTGGAGCCTTTAGTAAAGATCATCACTTTCAGGTGCAACTAAGAGACTTCTTGGAAAACTGCCTTGTAGAGATACGGGTGGCAAAATTTTTAATAAACAAACAGACAGGCAGGCAGGCAGACACTCATGTAGTTGCTGAGCATTATGTTATGTACTGTACAGATTTTTTTTGGAGAGAAGTAAAAGAGAACCCCCTTTTTTATGATGAAATGTCTATTTTTAGGAGGAGGAGGAGGAGGTGGAAGAAGATGTGATGAAGTAAGAAGGCTGTGCAGTATTTCAGATTTGAAAGCAAAAATGATTTTAGGAAACCTAGTTTTCAAGACTGTGCAGCTGTATTGTAATTCCAGGAAAACATGCATTTGGCTTAAGAGCTATAGACAGATGCTATGTGAGCACTGCCTTTTCAATTTTTTTTTTACCTTCAAATCCAAAGTACTGCATCCTCCTAGCAAATAAACTAATTTATTCCATCTAGGCAGAGAGGTTTAAAATCTTATCTCTAAAATGCCGGGATTGAGCTTCTGAAAATTCAGCCATGCTGTGGTGCTGAATTAAAGCTCCCCCCCGCCCTTCTTCTTCTTCTTAGGTTCCTCATCTTTAACCACTACATGACCAGCAGATAAAACATGATTCCCTCAGGGGCTGTACATTTTGAATCTGTATGGTACAAATAGATGAAAATCAGATCTAGCCCTGCTTGCAATAAAATCACTCTGAAACACACATTTCTCCCAAATGCAGCAGAAGTTGAGACATAAAAATAAAATTTACACATTTCTCAAAGGGTTTTTGGTTTGATTTAGAATTCAGTCCTGAATGCTTTCCATTTCTTCACTGAATATAAGCATAGCACCTGAACTGCCTCTGAACCTGAGTTTTTTTATCAGTGAAATAGTAATAGTAATGGTGTAGTCATAACTCTAGAGCAGGAATAGTAATGATATTGATTCATTGCAAACTGAATAGAACATACTCATTTCTTGCCCCAAAAAGAAAAGGAGAAATTGTTCTGCCTCAGCTACGGATCCCAGAGAACGCAGCACACACAAACTATGAACAAAGCTCAATTTACTTCCAAACATAGTTTTCTACAAATGCAGGCTGTTAATTAAAACGTCCTTAACAACCTGCCAGAAAGTCCACAGATAAGATAAAGTCTTACGAGAGTTGGCAGAAAGCCCAGAAGCAAGGTTTGCAAAGACAATCCACATTCAATGACCAGCGAGCGAACATGCATTGTTTCCTGCAACGTTTACAAGCTGTGTGCAAAATTAAATAGGCTATTGGAGTGGCCAATTAGCCCCAAGCCTTACTCTCGAGGAGACCTCCTCCTGAGTAACCACTCCTGTCTTTTGGCAGCTCTGCGTGCCTGTGCACCGAGAAGAGGCTCCTCCACTTCATCCTCTTCACTTGAAGGAGCCTCTGGAGGTTCTGAAGGCCGTGGCTGAATCCCTGCCTCTGGCACCACTTCTTCTTCAGCCTCCTTGATGTCTGACTTGAGCGCCAGCTGCACAGGCTGCTGGTGCGACACCACACCAGCCTCATCGTCAGGATCAGAAACAATCCATGCAGGCCGCTGGCGGGCCACAACAGAAATTCAAAAAGTATCTCTAATTCTGACTTCCTGGTCCTTATCTCCTTATATGCTATACATCACAAATACTGGTGATCTTTTTTTTCTGAATTACTTCCTTGGGTGGGGGTGGGGAGGTGTTTGTTTGGATTTGATAAGTTGAGAAAAAAATAGGAAAAGAATAGAAGACAAGAGAAAATAATAATTCGAATAAAGGAAGCAGAATTCCAATAAGATAGAAAGGTTTTAAGTAGTCAAACCTAAGTGACTTGCAGATTTACTTAGTCCATGTACTATATGTAAGAATATTGTTGTCTTTCAGGTAAACGATGTAAAGTTACAACAAAGACTACAATGAAAGAGAACAGCTGTCATTTCCAAAGGTATTGCTGAGTTTTCCACCAAAAAAAAGAAACCAAAACTATCAGGAGTTTCCAAGTTGGAAGTATACGTCCCTTCGTGAGGAGCAGACAGTGTCCAGGAGAAGTATGAAGAACCTTTTCATTACCTTGATGCAAGGAGTCCATTTTTCCCAACATTTCATTGTATTGTTTTCCTTGTTCATTTGGGTTCATTTTGGCATTTGGATTTTTAGGGGAAGCGTATAAATTGAAAAGGAGATGTGGTGGTTCAGTGGCTAAGATGCTGAGCTTGTTGACTGAAAGGTCGGCAGTTCAAAGGTTTGAATCCCTAGTGCTGCATAACGGGGTGACCTCCCGTTACTTGTCTCAGCTTTTGCCAACCTAGCAGTTCGAAAGCACATCAAAAAAAATGCAAGTAGAAAAATAGGGACCACCTTTGGCGGGAAGGTAACAGCGTTCCATGCACCTTTGGCATTTAATCATGCCGGCCACATGACCATGGAGACATCTTTGGACAGTGCTGGCTCTTCGGCTTTGAAATGGAGATGAGCACCACCCCCTAGAGTCAGGAACGACTAACACATATGTGTGAGAAGAACCTTTATCCTTACCTTATAAATTGAAGTTAAACTAAAGGGAGGTCCATTGGCAGAAAAGGTTAGGAGCCCCTGATCTATAACGTGAACAGGGAAACCCACCCAAAGCCTAAAGGGTCATAATAAGATGAATATAGGAATCCAATAACTAAATAATCCAATAATCAAAACTGAATGTGAGCTAGGCAAGATCTGCATATTCCATTTTTATTAGAAATAGGAAAAAGAAATAGCGACATGTCAGCCAGCTGCCCTAAAAACAGCTTGCTAAGAGCAGTGGTGGCACAGTGGTTAGAATGCAGTATTGCAGGCTAACTCTGCCCACTGCTGGCAGTTCAATTCTCACCAGCTCAAGGTTGACTCAATCACCCATCCTTCCAAGCTTGGTAGAATGAGGACCCATATTGTTGGGGCAATATGATGAGTCTGTAAACTGCTTAGAAAGTGCTGTAAAGCACTATGAAGTGGTATATAAGCTTAAGTGCTATTGCTATTTAGTCAGGATAAATTGATCCAAACAGTTTTCCTTCTTAACACGATGTGAATGGTATTCATTTCTTAATAGCTCCATATATAATGGCAGGAAGATTCCCTTCAACTGACTTCTTGCATACGTCAATCAATCAATCAATCAATCCATCAATCAGAATATAGGTAGAAGAGACCTTGGAGGTCTTCTAATCCAACCCTCTGCTCAAGCAGGAGACCCTATACAAGTGATGGCTAACCTTTTTGCCATCGCATGCCAGGAGGGTAGGGGGTGGGGTTGCGTGCATGCCCACACCCAAAATTCTATGCACCCTGCCCCTGCGCATGCGCACGTGACCCCCTCCCAGCTCACCCTCTCCTGGCACGTGATGGCCCGGTAGGCCCGTTTTTCTCTTACCTCTCCAGAGCCTTTGTAGCAGTCCGGGGAGGGCAAAAATGGCTTCCCCCACCCGCCGGAGCTCCTCCAGTGGCTGAAAACAGCCTGTTTGCCAATTTCTGGTCCCACCATTTTTGCCCTCCCCAGACTCCTAGCGAGGCTATGGAGGCTGGGGACAGCAAACAATGGGCCTTCCCACCACCCCCGAGGCCCTCCGGAGGCAGGAAACAGCCTGTTTCCTTACTTCTGGTGGGCCCAGAAGGCCTGAAAATCAGCTGGCTTGTGTGCCCACTGATATGGCTACGCGTGCCACCTATGGCATGTGTGCCATAGGTTCGCCATCACGGCCCTATTTCATTCCAGACAAGTGGCTGTCCGGTCTCTTCTTAAAAACCTCCAGTGATGAAGCATCCACAACGCCTGAAGGCAAAGCCATTCCACTCGTTAATTCTTCTCACCGTTAGGAAGTTTCTCCTTAATTCCAGGTTGCTTCTCTCCTTGATTAGTTTCCTTCCACTGTTTCTTGTCTTGCCTTCTGGTGCTTTGGAAAATGAGTTGACCCCCTCTTCTTTGTGGCAGTCCCTCAAATACTGTCAACAGTCACTCTTGCTGGAAACAGAAGTGTTTCTTCCATATCCTAAGGCAGGGACAGTCCTTAAAGACAGCACTGCCAGAGAAATATACAAGCTTTCCAATGATTATACATGAGGGTTGCATTACAGATTTCTTTTAATATTTTTTTACTAAGAGCAAAGAGGCTAATCATTCTCTTTACATTTTTTGCTTTCCAGCTTTTCATTTCCCCCTCTTGAGCGGTGTCCTATGGAACGAATGCTGCAAAACTAATATGATTTCTGGTCAGTTTTTTTTTTTCCTAACTGTGGGTTTTTCTAACTGTGGATATGGTTATGCAGTTTTCTTTACAGTGATGCAGAAGTGGTTGGTCATTGTCTTCTTCTGAGTTTTGTTTTGTTTTTGTTAACTTTCCATCGTAATTGACAGGTCTGCTATACCTTGGAGTACCAATTAGGCACGGCCCTGCTGGTTGGCTTCTGAGTCCTGTCAACCTTTCCAGGTAGACTAGACAGAAAACACAACTGGATGAGCTAATTCTACTTTATTGCAAACCTACATTAACAGAATCTTTGCAAGCTTGAAAGTACAATTCTTCTCCCATTCTTCTCTCAGGAATTCTTTTCTAATCTTCTTTTAATCAAAGCACGACAGGCCATCTTCCCAGGTACAAGCTCAGTGAGTTCAGCATTTTTCATACTCACCTATGAGAAGGATAGTTCAGTACTATCAGCAATGGACATGGCATTTGTATCTGGCACATATCATCTCTTCCTACCTGTTTATGTAAGCAGCATTCTTCCTGGCTAAGATTGTGCTGATGCTGGAAGCCACAAACCTTGCAATCCATTGTTGTAATTAATGACCTGCTAGAGACCTGTGGCAGAGTTGATAAAATCTCTTGGATTCTTTAGCTTAGCTTTTCAAGAAATGAACTGGAATATAAAGAACAATGCCTTTACTCTTCTGCTCTCCTCTGTATGCAGGGGTGAAATCCAGCAGGTTCTAACAGGTTCTGGAGAACCAGTAGCGGAAAATTTGAGTAGTTTGGAGAACTGGCAAATATCACCTCTAGCTGGCCCCAGAGTAGGGTGGGAATGGAGATTTTGCAATATCCTTCCCTCAGGAGTGGGGAGGGAATGGAGATTTTGCAGTATCCTTCCCCTGGAGTGGGGTGGGAATGCAGACTTTGCAATATCCTTCCCCTGCCACTGCCATGCCCACCAAGCCACACCCACAGAACTGGTAGGGAAAAAATGGATTTCACCCCTGTCTGTATGCTTATTAAACCTAACGGCTTTACAGATGATCTTACTCTCAAAACTCTTTGCATAATTCAATATCAAGTTTTGCATAACTTGTTTTGCACGCAGGTGCAACTATTGTCCGCTTAAGAACTGTACTATATGTTGGGTGGCCTGTTGAGAATTGATAACTTCATTGCCACTTCTAAAGCTGGTTGTTCTACTTGTCATTAGTTTGATCTTCTTTATACTTCATTTTAATTCTTTACATTTAAATTTTAGTCTGATTTTGTTTACTTTGCTCCTTAACTTTTATAATTAGGCTTTGCAGATCCTTTACGTTTTTGGCTATCAGGGTAGTGTCAACAACATAGTACAGGTTGTTTCTTCCTTGGTACTATAAAACATGGAATAATATGGTTTTTGGTAACTCAGAGAGTTTGCATAATGAAGGCCCCATGAAAAAATCGCTCCCAGTGTCTTAAATTGTTTAGTTGTAGTAATGATTAGGGGGAAAAATTCCAAAATGAAATTCCTTTTTGTCTTCTCTTTTTCCTTTTCTTCACTTCTCTCTTTTAAGACTCTTTGAAAAATTTTGAATGCTGCAAAACTGTGTGCAATAAAATTATGCAGATGAAGAAAAGAAATGACTGAGCTTTTGAGACCTAATAGTAAAAGTGGATTTGGACCAGTAATTCTCCAATAATCTTTTGATGGGGATAGCATAAAGAGAAGACGACAAGAGATTTTGTTAGGATTCTGTTTTGCCTACGAGTAACTTCTCAATAGTCATTTCTCTTTTCAAACACTTATAATTTTAATTTGAGGGAAAAACCGTGTGTGTGTGTGTGTGTGTGTGTGTGTGTGTGTAGGTCTTTGGTTGTTAGGGGTTTTCTCCCATGTAAAATTGGAAGTATCTTTGCGATGTTTCGACGAAGTCTCATTCGTCATCTTCAGGCTGGTGCTTTCGGCTTCGTG
>JANHZT010000886.1:200983-211863 GCA_032468215.1 Stegonotus admiraltiensis
GAATTAAGTAGGTGAAAAGTCAAATGTCTTCTCAGCAGGTGCCCAGCCGGAGAACCTGCTGTCTCATGTCAGCACGGCACCCAAATGCAATTTGTTGTACGACTTGAGTGCTGACATCATGTTTGTTTAGGACTGATTATGTCTGGTAATAACTACTTGGGCCTAGGTCACAACAGTTATGGCATCACATATGCATGTAATATGACCCAGGTTAACATTAAATCCATCCTTTACTCCCTTCCAATTTTGTTTCATGAGAGCCTACTTAATACCATATCTTACATTTGGGGTATTTAGGGTTGGGTTGGGTTGGGTTGGGTTATTGATTATCCCGTGGGCCATATCCAAGTGCAGAATTTCAGGCACAAATTATTAGTAAAATCTGATAAAAACAATTTAAAATGGATTAGGATAAAATACAATTTAAAATGAAGTTGGAGTAAAATACAGGTTAAAATGAAATTGTAATAAAATACAATAATTTAATATATAGATAAATAAAATATGATAAAATTACATTTTGCTGTCACCCCTACAATCTACCCCAATCAGTCCCACATATGCCAATCTCAACTGAATCATTTTGCTTAAGTACTGTACTGTATTAAATGTTAGTTGCAGATTCTGGCCGCACACAAGGTAAGTTGTTTCGATATGGGATTCAAATGGGTCATTCATTTAGTATATAGACCAAGGTGCCTGTCTCTCACCCTCTTATACAGGCAACAATCAAATAGGATGTTATTGAGTATAAAAGCCCATGGTGTACTTTGCCATAAATTTACAGTTCTAATGTACTATTTTGTGCCATATGAAGTAAAAAAAAATTGAACATAACTTGTGTTTGGGGCACAGGATAGAACACACCAAAGCATAAAAACCTGGTTTAAATCTGTTCCAACAAGATCTCACTTCCAGTTTTTACCAGCAATATAGTATTCATGTATGTCCATAAAATGCTTCCCACCCTTTTGGGTGTGCTGAATTTGGTGTCAAGATAAAGTAGGGCAAGATTGGATAAGTCCTTCAGAAGCTTTTCAGTTATTCTACACAGTAAGAAACAGTACCTTTGAATAGAATTTGAAAAGACTCTGTATCTTTATTATATAAATATACATAACTTTGGTAAGCTTATTTCTAAGCATATTGTTACAATACAATTTCACCGAGACCCCAGTCACTTTTACTGTTGCTTTGAATAGTCATAGTCAGTTTCCCAAAAGATTTAAGTGGCAAAGAGAGAAAAGCAACCCCAGTGCTTTGAATGACAGGATGATTTTTCCTCTCTCTCAAATGATGTACAGATGATATACAGAGGAGGCAGAAAGAGTAGAAGAGGACAAGAGATGTGTCACAAGCAGTCAAGACAAATGCACAGCATGAACCAAATTGAGTGAGCAAAGTCTCCAGGGAGTATCATAAGTACTTAGCAATGTGGTCGGTGCTTGTACACTATAATCTGGAAAAACAAAACAAAACACTTTATTATGCAAGCACAATCACTGTATACAACAGAGGGCAGATCTAAGTATTCTCACTGGAGAATACATTTTGAGTTTTTGACCATATTGGAGCTATGTTAGTGCAGAATGGAAGAAAGGAAAATCCTGTGATTGATTGCTTGTGATAATGCCTAACAGAATGTTTTACACAGAACCCAAAGGAGGATAAGTGAGAGCATTTAGATGTTCTGTTTCTGAGATGTTACAAAGAAATCAGCCGATCCAGTTCTTAAGCAATCTCAGGGAGATAGGGATTCAAAGCATTTCTCCGGTTAGAGAAAGTAACCCTGTCAGATCACTCAGGTTTACACCTTTGAGCTCCAGTTCTGCCTGCAATAAATCTAGTCTCAAAATGAATTAATTGTGGATGAGAGAGCAGAACAAAGAAGAGAAACCTTCCTCATGGCACATGATACTTTGGGTCCTATTCAGTAATTTCGATGGTGGTTTTGTTGAATATCCTTCATCACCTGCCTAGGTGAGGAAGAGGTTGGATCTGGGTTGTAGTTGAGAAAAAAGAGGTTCTAACACCTCTGAAATAGGCGTAAACCAGCCACTTCTCAAGACACCAAGCTTGCATCTTATGGAAACAAACAATTTCCACCTTACGTTTAACTGTCTCTGGGAAGGTTGTAAAAGAACTACACAAGGCTCTTGACAAATTGTCTAGACCTTTGGCTGTTTGGATTCAAACATGAGCACAGGAAAGATCACACTTTTGTCATTCTTGTGTAGTGACGTGGATGGAGTACTGTAAGACCATCCTTGTATTATCAATTAGATGTATCCTTTTAAGATGATTGTGCCCCTCCTTAAAAAGACAGGTTCAGCCAGTGGCAGTGGGGCGTGGGAGTGGGAGTGGAGAAGAGGTTGAACACTTTGATCCTTTGTTGTAGAGTGAGACTTTCCCTGTTCTGTTAAATTAATGGAAGAAATCCATTAATTTGTTGATGATGCTCAATTGGATATCTCCATAAGAACTTTAACATGCTATGCTGATTTCCTGTGTTTGGAGTTTATCAGGATCTTGTTGGGCATAAATAGGTTCAGATCTGACCTGATTCAACCCATATTCTGAGAGGAAGTTATTTTTGTAAAGTACCCTATTTTATCAACAGAACAGGACTCTTATTTCTCAAAGGAATGAAAAGTAACTGAAATTAGCTCTTTGCATCCCGTTTTGAATACCATTGCAGATTGACCTATTTCAAAAGTATATTTCTGTTTTGCCCTCAACAGACGAATTTCTGGGAAGCACCAGTCATGATTATTAAGCTTCTACTGTACGGTTGTCCTGTGTACATTTCTAATAGATGACTTTGTTATTTAAAAGCATTCCATCTTAAATAAGTTTATTATGATGGTGTTAACATAATTAAGTAATTAAAAAGTTATTCAAAGTATTATAGTAATGAAACATATCCAATTGCAATCTTATATCAAATAAAAATTGGTCATTTCCTGCATTTATTATCAACATTGATTCTTACTATATATAATAAACAAAGGTTTCCCTTGTCTAGTCATGTCCGACTCATGAAGTGCTCATCTCTTTCTTAGCCGACAGAGCCAGCATTGTCCAAAGACTCTTTCCATGGTCATGTGGCCAGCAAAACTATACACCAAGGCACACAGAATCCTGTAATTTTCCAACCGAAGTAGTATCTATTTATCTACTTGCATACTTTCAAACTGCTAAGCGGGCCAAGAGCTGCAGCAAGGATGACAGCTCACCCCACTGCAAGGTGCTTGGGTCTCGAACTTAGGCATCAGCTTTCCACCTAGCAAGCTGAGAGCCTTTAACCACTAAGCCATCATGTCTCCCATACTATATTAACAAAGAATAATAGAATTTATTCTTTGAGTCTTATATTTACAAGGAAACCTGGATCAGAGTTGTTCACTTCTTATTTCTACTTAATTTAGGCTGAGGGAGTGATCGTATGACACACATTCACTTTTCCCTTTTTATTTTCTTTCTTTCTCTTCCCCCTTTCCCATGGAAAGCTCAATGGAACCAACTTAATATTGATCCCACTGAGTTTCCGAATATTGTTTCTGAATAAACAAATAATATTATGAAGTTGTGTCATAGAAGGAGAGTTTTATTTCCTTTGCCTTTCTTGCTTGTTTCCTGTATGAGGGAGATGCTATTATCCCTGTCTCTACCACTAGTGAAAATAAGACTTAACTGTCAATATATGGCAGAGGCCAACTGACTCTCGAGTACTCCCCATGTGACCAAGAAGTGATGGCTGGTGAATCATCATTATAATAGATGTTTCTGAAAATCTGCAAACTACCCTTCTGGGAATTTGCTTCCTAGCAGTTCTATGCGAATCTTCGACTAGCTTAGAAAAGCAAAGCTCACTGATGCTTATAGCCATTTTCCACTCGCTTGCCTTCCTGTTTAAAGACAAATCATAAAAGGCAAAAAAAAAAAATGCCTACACTATCAATTTGAAACCGGGATCCTTGAAGATGACTTGTCAGACTCATAAAGCATAGCTGTAATGATGGCTGTATTTGTAGCAATGCAATCTTACGGGGCCGTATCGTACGGCTGCTGCAAAGATTTGATGTCATATCAGCATATCTTCCACTTCACATGAGACAGGAAGGGATCAGCTTCTTATTCAGTTGTACACTGGATATTGCAGTTCATAATATATTTCAGAATTGCTCAGGTGGAAAATGGGAAGGGACAACAACAGGGCAACTAAATCTGGGATATAAAAATCTGGGCAATGCAGAGAGAAGCAAAATAATGCTTCCTTTGCTGACATCTAAAGGTTGTCTGGATTTTCACATTCTGTGTCTTATAGCCCTCTGTCTGATGATCTGATTAGTGATCTATGTACATGCACGTTTCTGTCTGAATGTTTTTTTATGTTTAAACAGCAAATGGCAACCAGTAATTCACAAATTCCACCTATGAGTGATAATACAGTATTCCTGGCATCAAACAGATTTGTTAAAACCACAGCTTCTAAAGTTCCTAGGAAGTGGTCATGTGGAAATATTGGGAGATATTATCTCAATATCTGGAGAGTAACATCAAGTTACTCTCCAGAGTACTCTAGGTACTTACAAGATCGCCTTTTGCCGACAATTGCCTCCCACCGGCCAGTACGCTCCCACAGAGAGGACCTCTTCAGGGTGCTGTCAGCCAGACAATGTCGGCTGGCGACCCCCAGGGGGAGAGCCTTCTCTGTGGCAGCACCTACCCTCTGGAACGAGCTCCCCCCGGAGATACGCAGGATCCCGGACCTCTGTGCATTCTGCCGGGCCCTGAAAACCCATTTGTTTCATCAGGCTGGGCTGTCCTAACCCCTTCTAATGTCTAAATTTGATTGTTTTAATTGGTATTGTTTAATTGGGGGTTTTAAGTTATTGCCAAACTATTTAATATGTTTAATTGTTTTTAATATTTGTTATTTGTGTGTTTTAGTTGGCTGTACAC
This sequence comes from Stegonotus admiraltiensis, assembly GCA_032468215.1. Taxonomy (NCBI): domain Eukaryota; kingdom Metazoa; phylum Chordata; class Lepidosauria; order Squamata; family Colubridae; genus Stegonotus; species Stegonotus admiraltiensis. The sequence continues at coordinate 205,949 of JANHZT010000886.1, forward strand.
AGCCTTGAGTCCTGCGGGAGAAGGGCGTTATAGAAATAAAATAAAATAAATAAATAAATAAATAAGTTACAATATCAAATAATCCCTCACAAATGAGGACAGATATCTCTTTTATCCAGCATTCTGTATTCTAAACTGATGAATCAGTGACTCTTGAATTCCAGTTCAACTTGAATTTATTACAAAGATCTACTTAAAAAAACCTCTAATACATAATGCTAAAGAACTATCCTTTAAAAGAAATGCCAAATGAATTAATAGATCGTAAAAGATTGGATTTTTCATAATTTCTCAACAGAATAGGTCTCATGTAGAAACAGCAGTTGAGCCAAATTTTGTGACCACCTTTGATTGATATGGAAACCAATTCCCTAACAATACATTCATATATTCTCTCTGATCTACCTGGGTGTATGGTAATCAGCAGCTATATTAATTCATTTTGAAACCATGTATAAAATAGGCAACAAAGTGACACATGATCTATTATTTCCTTTCTTTTTTAATCTACACTGTCAATCTACTTTTCAAAGGTTGTCATATATTACATTGAGTAACATAATTTATAGCAGTGGTTCTCAACCTGCAGTTGGCGGGCCCCTGGGAGGGACACAGTGTCATCACAAAGTGTCCGGTAATATTTGTTGCAATCTAGTGCTTTAAATCTTGAATTAAGTCTTGGTAGTTCCTTGGCCATGGCCACAAAAAGCAGTTAAAGGGGGTCCATGCTATATAGGACAAAGGAAGTAAATGGAGTTATCATTTAAGCAGGGTGGGGAAAAGAACCAGTGCCCTTTTTAATAGCTATCTGACTTTCACTCTTTGCCATCACTGGACCAATACAACCAATGGAAATGGAAATGAAAACCCAACATACCCATACGCAACTGGCGTATTGCCTGATATGCCAGTTGTGTCCCTTTCTGGACCGGGACTCCTTATGCACAGTTACTCATGCTCTCGTCACTTCCCGCCTGGACTACTGTAATGCTCTCTACATGGGGCTCCCCTTGAGGAACACCTGGAGGCTCCAACTGGTCCAGAATGCGGCCGCACGGGTGATTGTGGGAGTGACTTGGTGCTCCCATGTAACACCTCTCCTGCGCGAGCTGCACTGGCTCCCAGTGGTCTTCCGGGTGCAATTCAAGCTGCTGGTTACCACCTTTAAAGCGCTCCATGGCATAGGACCGGGTTACTTACAAGACCACCTTCTGCTACCAATAGCCTCCCATCGACCAGTGCGCTCCCATAGAGAGGGTCTCTTCAGGGTGCCGTCGGTCAGACAATGTCGACTGGCAACCCCCAGGGGGAGAGCCTTCTCTGTGGGGGCTCCTGCCCTCTGGAACGAGCTGCCTCTGGAGATATGTCAGATTCCCGACCTCCAGGCCTTTCGCCGAGCCCTTAAGACCCTATTATTCCATCATGCAGGGCTGGCTTAAATTAGGATTTTAATGGGTTTTTATTGCATTTTTAATTATCTAGCCAAATTATTTAATTAATTTTAAATTGTTTTAATTTTTATATTTATATGCTTTTATTCTGGTGGTACACCGCCCTGAGTCCTTCGGGAAAAGGGCGGTATAAAAATCGGATTAATAAATAAATAAAATAAATAAACTATTTTTCTACAGGGTGAGTCAAATGTATTCCAGACAACAAAATGACTAGAAGTTGATTGTTAAGGACTAATTTAAAAGAGAAATTCAAATGACTAATGGTAGCCCTTGTCTGGGATGATGACATTCTAGGTTTCAACTGCAGCAACAATTCTGTTAGACAATGAAGAACGCATACAGTAAAGCTGTTAAATGGAATATTAAGTCATTTGTCAGCTTTATGAGGTATATCAGACAGAAAACACAATCAGGTGAGCTAATTTTACTTTATTAAAAGGCTACAGTAACAGAATCTTGCAAATCTGACAGTACATCTCTTCAATTGTCTCCTTTACAGACCAAGAAACTAGGAGCAATCTCTTGTGAGACATTAGCTATGCTCCCATTCCTTCTGTGGACGTGACTGCCTCTTATTTGACCAATGATGGAAATTAAAATCTAAGAATGGATTTCCTTGGCTGCAACATTTCTCAATGAGGCGTCTTGCAAAACAAAGGGCAAGACATGAGTAATTGCAGCTAGTGGATGTAGAGAGATTTAGTTAGCTCCTGTGCTTGGCAGTCCTTGTTAAAGAGAACAATTTGTCTATTTAGTGCTTGAATTGTGTTCCTGTTTCTTGTTTGTGACTCTTGATCTTTGGACTACTTGGTTTGGCATCCTGTGACTTTCAGAATATTTCTGGACTACATTATTGCTTGTTGGCTTCTATTTGGCTCCCTTGGGGAAAGCATTCTTTACCAGACATTTCAATCATATTCCTGTCTGCTGTTATCTGCCTAAACTCCTGTGAATATTCCTGCTTCTCAAGTATTGTGTTTATGAATATGGGTTAGCAACCTTGAAACACAACACCAAGCAGAAACATCACAATTATAAGCCAAATTCCTAAAGGAGAACTTCTCTGATTTGGACAATCAGCCAGCAATATGTGGAAAAAAAGCAGTCATCTCTCTTGCTGGCCACTCCTTAGTCAATTTATTCTGTAGTGAAGGAAGAACACCATAAGGCAGGGGTGTCAAACGTCATCTCGGTGGTGTCATGTGATATATTGGGACTTTTTTCCCCTTCACTAAACCGGACATGGATGTGGCCAGCATGTGACACATCTGGCCCATGGGCTGGGAGTTGACAGCCCTGCCATAAGGGATTCCTCTGGATAAGTTTGTATATGGTATACCTGAAGTAATAATGTTCCTACAAAACATCAACCTCCCTCTAATCAAAGTTTGAGTCTGATACTTCAGGTGAATATTTTATATTTTAACTTATCTGCAATCCAAAGTGACATCCTCTTACTTACCTGTAAATTACAAGGTTTATGGATGTACATAAACCCACATTTAGATGCATTCTACTTCTAAATATGAAGCTAAATCAATTAGAATTGTGAGACAGAGATAAAACCTATACCAAATTCCTTTAACATTAGCTAATAAAGCTAGTTTTATCAATTTTGTGAAGTAATAGTTCCATCTGCTTGTCTTCCATGTAATGTTTTCATTACTTGTTTGCTTCCACAAGGTGTTTTTGTCACCACACTCACATGGATTCAAAACATGTCAATATTCTTCCAATCAACTAGCAGATGTGTATGGAATGAAAACTTACGAACAGCTTCCATCCAAAATATTATTTTTAGATGACGGAAGGAGATTTGAAAACCCTGTTAGTATCATTGATCAAGATGCTCCTCTCATGCAATGAATTCCATGCATTTGTAATTCTGTCAATGAACCCTAGATAGATATTTTGTTCTTGAAAGTTCAATTTTAAGAATGTACATTCAGAGGCTTCCTGCTTGCTTTAACACTGAGAGAGAATCTCCTATTAGTTTTCGCACATGAGATAAGTTGTTTTTAGAAACAGTCAAAACTGCTTAGGATTTGCTTGGGTTCTATTTGGAAGTTCACAGAAGCTGTGCTGCTACTGTCACTAAAAATGACATATTTACTTATGTAACCAATGTATATGCTTTCTATTCCCAAAGGCTCCAGATGGCTTATTAAAAATAAAGAACTGCTACATCTGAAATGGAAAAGATTTGGGGTGGGGGGAATCCTTCCTTTGGAGAAATTCAGGAGGAAAACTGTAAAATTTTTCTGGTAACCAAAGGATGTGTGATTTGCTTACTGTTGTAAACACAATCTAAGTTCACATGGTGAGCTACTGGTTTACATATGTATCAATTCAGGGACAAGACATCCTTAGACCAAGTATTTACATTAAAGTGTTTTAATATTTGCAATGCCTAATTTACAAGCAGGCAACAACAGGCAAATGAATTGATTAAGAAGAGCAGCAGCTTCAACCTACCTGTGGAATGATCTGTTACCTAGATGGCTAAAACTTGGTCATTCCTTCCATATCTGCCTATGCAAGCAAAACCAGGTTAATTCTTGTTATTATCACACTTAAATGAATTATTATAATTCATACTGTGTCATCTGTATTGTGTCTTTAAAAATTTGATGCACGAATTAAGCAGAGTTTAATAATGGAAAAAATTTCTTAAGCCTAGCTCAGAATAAAGTTGTACAGGTACATTAAAGCATTAGGAGACAGCTTGCAGAACTGCATTATTAGTGTCCTCTCTACTAAGAATCCTCTACACTCCATCCTTGCACAGCAGGTAGAGGAAGAGTGACAACAAGGACTGGGAGTATATTCCTATATCATGGTTGGCCGGGCCACTATTATTCTGCCTGAATGTCCCTTAGGAACTGTTTTATAGCCTTCCAGATACACTCAAACCTTGTCAGCCATAGTACAGAACATAAGCTTGCCTGAAAACTCATACAGGTATCTGTCAACTTGTCCTCAGCAATGGACAAGATGTTTCTCTGAAAGACACTGATGCACCCTTGCTATTTATCTTTCCCACTGTAAAGAGATGGAGAATTTTGGAGGCATTCTCAATGCATTTACGGTCATCTAAAAGTCAACAGGTCCAGAATTAAAGTTACTTGTCGATTTTCTTCCACCTCCCAAATTAAAAGTCCAAACAGGACCATAGTTATCTTTCAGATTATTTCCAGATTTTACAGTGCAGTTCCTGACTTAAAATAAAGTACTCAACCAGTGTTTAAAAATCTATTTGAAGACAAGATATAATATAATCCGCTATTTAATAGGAAATTTTTATTTTGTACAAAATAAAATCCCACTTAAGTCTGTCTTAAGAATGTGCCATTTTTTAAATTAAAAAATGCATATGATGCCTAGAAGAGGATGGCCGTTGAAACTGACAGACAAAAATAGACAAACTGTTCTGTCACCCTTAACCCAACATTATTTTGGACATGACATAAAGCATAATTCATTATGACATAATCAGCCTCTGCCATCCTGGTTTTAATGTTTCAGAATAAATATTGTGCTAATTTATTTGAAATCAATTCATTAGAGCTAAGCCAGTTTAAATGTGTATATTCTCACACTTACAATTGCTTAACACATTGTAAGCCGCCCTGAGTCTCCAGAGAAGGGCGGCATATAAATCAAACCAATAAGAAATAAATAAAGAGATATTGTGCCAGATCAGAAAACTATTGACCTTAAAACCATGGAATCCTAATTAAAGTGGCACCATAGCAGATAGAAAGTGCATAACTATGAGTAAAAGAAATCAATACCAACTTGTAAGAGACAGGGCATGTGATTATCGGCATATATAAATACTAACTTTTTCCTTCTTTCCCAACTAAGAAAATAATTCTCTCCCCCCACCACACACACACACTTTCTCTCTTTTTGTGTGTATGCATGTACACCCATGCTGTATATGACTTGTTATTTCAGATTTTTTTTCTTTTTATTCAGTGTCTAAATAAAATTATATAGCTAGCTAGATGAGACACACCACAGAAAAATGTTATACAAAATATCTATCATCTATCTGTCTGTCTGTTTGTCATCTCTATCTATCTATCTATCTATCTATCTATCTATCTATCTATCTATCTATCTATCTGTCATCTATATCTGTCTGTCTGTCTGTCTGTCTGTCTGTCTGTCTGTCTGTCTATCTATCACATTTCTGAACTACCCATCTCCCTCAAAGGTACAGACCAGGGGTGAAATGCTCCCGGTTCGGACCGGCTTGGGCGAGTAGGTAGCGATGGCGGCGGGCAGTTCGGAGAACCGGGAGCAAAAATCCCTGCCCCCTCCCCACATGCCCAGCTGAGCCACGCCATCAGAGCCCTTTTTTTTTCCTTTTACAGGTCTCTAACCAGCCAAGCTCTGTTGCCTGCTAATCAGAGTTAGAGCCATGTAGGAAAAAAGTTTTTTAACCCTAAGCAG
>JANHZT010000892.1:1380-15307 GCA_032468215.1 Stegonotus admiraltiensis
ATGAAGGCTATTGCTTAATGCATTGTAAGCCGCCCTGAGTCTCCGGAGAAGGGCGGCATATAAATCAAAGCAAAAAATAAAAAATAAAAAAAATCTGCTGCTAACTACTAATGCAGGCTTGCAAATCTTTCTTCCTAATACTAGGGCTTGAACATAATGTGTACTCAGAATGTAAAAGGATGGTACTTTTAAAAAATTGGCAGAACCAAGGCAGGTGTAGTCTATAAACATTTACCATCTGCAGCAGAGACTGCCCAGATTTTTGTTTGTTTCTTTTGTAATTTTAGGAACTCATCTGACCCAGCTAATGTGTAGAAAATAACTTAAATTGTAATTACAATTTCTTTAAAATTCATATTTTTTTCTCCAGTTCATGCTTTTTTATTTAACAGAAGATATTCCCTTGAAATGTGGATATTTTCTGTTGCTGTATGTATAAGAAAGAATAATTCTTCATTACGCTAAATGAATATATAACTCCATATTATATAGTGTCAGTGTACAGTAGGAGATCCCATGTAATACATTTAGATTTTGAAACTGTTCCCTTATACCAAGCAATACAGTGGTTCCTGCTTAAGGAGTATTCCTTTCAAGAAAGCTTGCCTAGAGTTGTTTTGTGCCCATATGAATTAGGGATTATGCTGAAGAATTTAGTTTTAAAAATATACAGTACTGTGTTTCAGAGAATTTGGCTTACATGTAATTGCAGAAACATGTGCTTTTAGAAAACATTTCTCTTTTTACTAGCACAAAAAATACTGATTACATGTTCTCTTACAAGGACTTTTGATTTTTGTTTCCTGCTTCTTTATTTTTCTATATTTATTTACTCATTTTTTAAAATTATTTTTATACATCAAATTTTGACATCGCTCATCTTATTACAGGGTGACCTATCCTTTCATATTTATTGACACTTTATTGTAACTGCTAAAAAAGCCATCCAACAGATTAGGGAAAAGAGTAAACTGCTAAATTTTGATTATTCACTTAGAATAATAAATAGCCATTCAATGAACTCATGGCTTTTTCTCCTTGCTAGAGAGCAGTAGATATTTTCCTTTGACCATCTATGTAAGCATATAAATGCTGGCTAGGATATACTTGTGGTATACATTTTATTTTATCTGTATCTTTATAACATGCAAGAAAAGTTCACTTTCAGCCATAAAGAGCAAGAAAATATGTGGCTCCCTGTACAATAAAGCCAAAATTCTCTTCTAACCCAGCTACATTAGGAGGATATGGGAACCAAATGTATGGCCAATATGTGAAGTATTCTTTAAGTAAAAATGAGCTCTGCTTTTGTCCTATGAAATCTCTTCTATACATAAAATAAATTAGCTTCTCTTGATTTGTTTGTTTGCTTTCTTTATATCTGACTCTTTCCCCAGAAGTTCAAGTATACCTAGTACACTGTCTTCCTATTTTTCTTCATAACAAAAATCCTGTGTCATAGATTTTTCTGAAAGAAAGTGACTGGCCTAAAGTCACCTGTGACCTTCCATGGCTGATGATAGACTAAAACCTGGCTCTCTCTGGTATCAGTCCTAATACCATCATTACAGTGCTATGTTGTTTCTCATTATGTTTAAAGTTATAAAATGTATACACATTTAAACTTGCTGTTATCTCATTGTTTTGGAATCTAAAGTTTTTCAATGCTTGCAGAATTATAGCAGGAGTCTCCGCTTCACATAAGAACTTGGGACCAATGAAAAATTTTGTGAAAATGAAAACAAGAAAGATGGGGGTTTTCATTATTTGAGACAAGTGTTTTCAAGAATAACTGATGCCAAGATTAAAGAAGGCATTTTTCTTCTTCCACAGACCAGATACATCATTGATGAGAGGTTTGAAGCATTCAAAGAATGTCATTGAGAATTTTCTTGGCTACTCCAGATCACCAAACTGAATTCAACTGGTTGACAATCTCCTGACAGCATACAAGACCATGAAGTGCAACATGTTACTGATGGTTCGTTTCTGCATTGACACTTTGACTTCTTTCCCAAAAACCTAGGTCCAATCAGTGATGAACATGTTGAAAGCTTTCACCAGAACATTGCCACAATGGAAAAACAATATCAGGGCAACTGGGATCTATCAGTGCTGGCTGACTATCAATGGACGCTGCAGTGAGATACATAAGATACTGACTACAATCAGAAATCAGCAGCAAAATACTTTTGTCCCTGTTGAACTCATGCAGCCTGTCAGAAACATTATGTGATTAAATACAGTCATTAAAATTTAATTTCATATTTCTCATGACTCCTACAAGATGCAGTCATTCTGAAATTTTACTTATGTTCAGTTTGAAGGCGTCTACCATAATCACCAAAAGTTTTTCAGGAAGCAAAACATTTGGGGGGGGAATGTCCAGTTTTGAGTGACCAAAGTGGTGCCCCAAATTATTTGCACAATTGTTTTCTCTTTTGTATAGGAACTACATTTTCCAGTATTTTTTTTATACCTGATACATATGTGGACTGCTTCTCTAACTAATGAACCATACAAGTATTTGCAATGGTACTGTACTTTCATTATTCTGTAATTGCTGCATTTGAAAATGGTTATCATGAGCTTATACAGTGCATGAGTCAGAGACCTCTCCCTGTCTCCAAAGAAGCCGTCTTGAAGCAGGCTGCCACGCGCCTGCTGCACCTGATTGTCTCATCGGCACATTCCAGGTAACAAAAGCAGACGAGCTGAGGCAAAGCCCAAGACACTGATACACTTGTTCTATCCCCACAGGTGTAGCAGCCTCCTGTTTTGCAAGCTTCTGGGTGTAGGCGTTAAGAGCTGCATTCTTTTTTAATTTGTACTCCCTCCTTTTCCAGGCGGATGGAAAGGAAGCCAACAGCAACACTTAGAGCAGAAACACAGCCTTATGTGTGAAAGGATAGGGTAGCATAAAATCATTGCCCAAAATTGGAGTATAGCTCTATATAGGTCCCAACCTGACAGTTTCTTGACAGGTGGTCAGTCAAGGTCCCAATTACCCAAGGACACTCTTCAGAAGAAAAAGACTAACCTCGTGAACACCGTCAGTTTTGGGAGTGGATGAATCTGAACTTCTTTATTTACTAGTTTTAAATATAATCCAGTCAGATCCAGTGGTGAATGCTAGAGTCCTTTCTCTGTAGTATTTATTTATTAAATGCATTGCTCAAGCTGAATCAAATACATATTTACAAGCATGTCTTGCAATTTATGCACAGGGAGCAGAATATGCATGAATCCTTAAAATCATTTAACTCCTGATCACTGGAATTTCATTACAGTTGGTAGATGTATTCCTATTTATTTGTCTGATAGGTTAACTTGTCAAACTCATAAGGTTCAGCAATACAGTATAAATTCCAGGACTATTTTCCTTATAATTTACAGCTAAGTACAGTAGACATCAGATCAGATATCTACAGTCATCTTGTTGCAGATGCATCTGTAGAAATGCTTAAAATTATAAAATTTTGCTTGAGAAATATAAGCTATTTAAACTATACATTCAACCATTTTAGAGGCACAGAGCCAGAAGTCCAGTGATTCCTTTTGAATTTATATAGCCAGTCTTCCAGACCAAGCAGTCTTGTTTTAATGAAAATGTTTTTTATTTTCTTGGATCAACTACTTTTCTTTATTCCTTGGCGCAAAACATTATGTGTTTGTAATGGTTCCACATCTGGTGCTGCAAAATGATACAGACTAGTTGAAAATGAATAGGAATTGCAATGACACCATGTTGCAAAAGCATGTTAACACTCAGACACAAAAATGCAAGCTGCAGGGTTATCTAAAGAAATGGATAATATTTACTAAAGCCTACTAAGTCATTTGGAAATCAAGCTGATAGGAATTTGTTTATCACCACTTCTAAGTTCTTGCTTCAGATTCCTGCATTTTTCTTTCTTTTAAACAAGTTCTCCAGAGTTCTTAATTGAATCAGACTGTGTTATAAAGCAATATCTATTTAGGTGTATACAGTGGTGGGTTGCCCCCGGTTTGCACCGGTTCTATAGAACTGGTAGTAAAACTGTCGGGAGATTCTGCCCACTGACCCCAATGTCATCAAAATGCTTCTGTGCTTGCGCAGAAGAGCGTGCATGTGGCCCCGTTGCAAACCGGTAGTAAAGGTAAGTAGAACCCACCCCTGGTAATAGTGTCATTTTGTGTCATTTCACAATTAATCCAGTACTTTGTACAAGTTGGTGAGAGTAGAATGAGGAGAAATGGAAAGACTGACATCATAAACCAAATAGTTTATGTCCACAATGCCACTGAAAAGTTTGGTATGATATGTTTTACCCTTTGGTATTAAAGACCAAACCACACCAGAAGATATGTGTGTTCTGGTTTAAGTAAGCTTCTATCCCTCGAGATTTTTTTCTTCTACCAGAGAAATAAGAATAAGATAATTCTCTGTCTAGCAATGTTTGCTTTAAAGCAATTGTTTATAAACATCCATAACAACAGCTAGATTTTTAGAAATAAAAAAAAACTCTTTCTGGATATATTATTTAAAATCATATTAAAATATATAGACATAGTTGGTTTGCAGCATCTTTATTAAATTTCACTATACAACAATATTTAAGTATAGGTAGACATACATCAAAATACTTAATGTGCTTCTAGTTGTGGAGATAGACAAAACAGGGCAATAATTACATCTGCCTGAAAATTAACTTTAAAGTAGACCTTTGACAATTTGGGGAAAAATACATCATAAATACCATCTAATTTTCTACAGTCATACCCCTCTTATCTTGTACTCCTTTGATAAGTAACCTTCAGCTCATTTTTGCCTACTCTTGAAAAGAAACAAATCCAGCTTTGCTTCCAATTCAAGTTTAGACAACATGGTTAAATTAACAGCTTGAACATTACTAAAAAAAAAGATTAGGATAATTAATGCCAAGATTATAGAACTGGGAGTGTTTTATATTGTAGGTTGGGCCACTATTTGGGAGGCCAAATGAAATTTCTACCACCAACTCTAAACAGGTTCTGACAGTGAACTATGAAAAAGAAATGCTCCATGTCCTTAAAGGGCTTCTGCCAAGGTTCTCGGTATTTTGAAAGGAAGCCTGCAGCTACACAGAGCAGTTCTATCCCCACTTGTTTGGAAATACAGACCACTGGAAGTAGAAAAATAATTTAATATTGTTCTACAATGACGGCCAGTAATCTTTACTTATTATGAGTAGATATTACTGTAGGGATATTTTCTAATTACGGCACTAAATGCAAAAGAGTAAGAGCTTCAATATGTTAACATGTTCAAAAATAGGGTCAGAATTATGCAATCTGATTTTATTCCCAAACGTAAACTTGAGATTTGTCATTGATTTGGAGAATTAGCCACCTGGAGTCAGGGAGTAGTAAAAAAGTAAAAGTAGTAAAAAGCAACTACATAAATTGAACAAATAAGAAGCAGAACAGAATTAGAAATGATATATATAATTTATCCTGATCATTTGGAAAGTTGGAATTAATTTAGTCCTTGGCAAGTCCATTAAAGATACTCTTTTTATCTCCAAAAGAAATACTAAATCGATGTATTTTATTACATTTATTACATTTTGCATATTATTTTTGTGCATCCATGACTCTAATGTTTTTGACATGGGGCTTCAGAGTGCAGAGACAAGCTTATATCTTCCTTGGAGATTCTGAAAGTTCTGATAAATGCTACCTAAGTCAAACTTTTCATCTATTCTTAGGTTTATACGCTGTATGGCTTGCTGCAAAAATAAGCTTATATAGCGACTGTGGAAATAAGACCTTTCAAAGCCAAAATCATTATGTTTTACAAAAATGCAGCATCAAAGGAGCAAAAACTTAAATAGCCCATCCATCCACCCCCATGTCTTCGATTTTGGAAATATCCTGGATAGATTTGGATTTCTTCTGACAGCACAACATCTCTTTGCTTTTAACTATTTTCATCCAGGTAAATTTTCAAATCTCAAATCCTGAAGCCAAAGATGTAATATTATGTTGAAAACCCTGCTCCAAGTTCAATAATATTTCTATGCACAGGTGTTCGTTGTTGTTTTTTTTAAAGCTACATCAGTATGTTAATTTTGTGTTCATATTTATTAAATTTTTGTCCATAAAGGAACTAAATAAAGTTATCAATGAAGTATCATACTACCACTAGCCATAATATGAAGCATTCAGATTGAGTAGGGTCAATGTTTTCATTTTAAATGCTAGTATAATCTTAGCATTAGAATTGCACCTTTCATATTAATACTATATCTAAGATGTCACCTGAAATGCTGTTGCTTAATATGTTGTTTCCTTTTATTTGTTGCTTGTGTAACTGCCTCTGTTTTAGGCTGCTCATTGACTGAAATAAAGATTGACTAATTCTGATCGGGGGTTTAAGAATAAGGGTTATTGGAGTAAGGTGATAGATTTTTTTTTCCAGGTTTACCTAATAAGATTGCCAAATATCAAATAGCAGAAATTGGAATGACTTTTTCTCTTTTAGAAGGCTATTCAGAAGTAAAGAAGATATAATCATTTGGGTAAAGCAGGATATGGAGCAGGCCAGGGCCTGCCGTGAAACACATTCACCCAGTGATTTCACTGACAGACAGAGACACTTGCCTATGGCAGGTGCAAAATTCAGGCAGTGCTCTGATTGCCTCAAGAAAAGAAAAAACCTGTGGTGAATGTTGGGACACGTTCTAAGCTTCTCAACAATTATGCATTGCTTTGTCTCTCTTCTCCCTGCACCTACCTCTCCCAGAAATGCTTTCAGGTTTGTCTTATTTTTTTTGGCCTGGAAGCAGAGTTGTGGTTTACAAGGATGTGAGTAGTGGTGGTAATGGTAAAGAACAAAGTGAAGTTAGCATTTTAGAAAATCTTAAATGTTAGTCAATATGCTGTTTTCATAAAGTAGCTTCCATAATTTTGGAGATATACTTGCATCTATTAACTTTCGGCAGAGACGTTTAGAGGAGGGCAGGAAACCTTAACAATTTAATATCCTTATTTTCTTAAGCATTTCTGATAACCCGAGTATTGTTTTCTCTAACTTCTTAAAGGTTGGTCTACACATTCCACAAGTGGGCATGATCTCCTAGAAGAATTGCATTTTGTACAATTGCACAGCATACCATGAAGGTAGGGGAGAGAATAGGCACAGCTCAGCCTTTCCTTAACAACCACTTCCAAGTGCAATTTCAGTTAGCACACTAATATGCTAAAATTCATAGAGAAATCTAATAAGCATTTTGTGTTCCATGTTGTCAAACTATTGTTTGTCTTTGCTCTAAAGTTTAATCTTACAGTTACCTGGATATTTCAGAGCAATCTCTTGTTCAATCCTGGTAAGAGAAAGAGAAAATGTCCAATCTAAAGGGACAACTAATAAGAGGCCCCAATCCTTTTCTTGAGGTATTAAATCAATGACATTCAGTGGTGAACCATATGTGGTTTGTACTGGTGATGTCCAAATATGCCCTTCCAAAGAACCATTAGAGATCAGACATGGATTTTGTTTCTTTAGAAGCATCATATCCAGAGATAATGCCAATAACTACCCTGGACCAGCCTTGCCATATTAATCTATGCTGTATTGAACAACAACCAAGCTAATGTAGGGGGATTGCAGGATTCTAACAATGGCCATGCTGTCTGGGGAAAACTGGGAGTCGATATATCTGAAGATCATCCAAATGAAGAAAAGCTGGCCTAATTCTAGTCAAGGTTTCCCTCTGTGCCGATTATACTTCTTACTTTTGGGCTGAGTCTGCTTTCAATTCTTCAACAGACTTTGTCCGTCATATTTCTTTCTTGCCCATATACTTGGGCTGCTGCTTTTGTCCACCTCTTCCTCCATGCCTACCACAATAGACTGTCTGAAATTCTTCTGCCTGAGATAAATAATGAAATGGCTGGCCCTCCTGTTCTGTATATGCTATCTGATTGGACTAATACTTGAATCAACATTGAGTAGGGGATAGTATCCACATCCATCAAAAAAGAGAATGATTCAGAGAGACTGAGGTGCCTCCATGGCTTTGCCCTCCAGCACCTGCCACTTGACACATTTGCCTCACCCTAACAATAGGGCCAATTCTTTCTATTACCAATCCTTTTCTGTCATCTAAGACATAGCAACACTTACAGTTTAAGCTGCTCATCTCCAACACTCATATCAGCTTACTCTAAGCTGGTTTAAGAAAATCCTGTCCAGACTGAAGTATGGTGGCAATAGCTAGCAAGATATTCTTGCAAACAGAAGACTCCCATGTCTTCCTACTGAACAGTTCCCCCAGCTGCTTCGCCCTTCTATCATTCTGTTCTAGAAAATCAATTTCCAATCTCTCTCATTCCTTGGGAGGCTCTTCCTAGACATGTATTTATATGTGTGTATTTATGAGAATTTGTGTTCATATATGTGTGTGTGTACTTAGGTACAGTACCTAGTCTACTTTGGGGGGGAAGAGATGGTGTTGGTATAATAAGCTGAACAGCGCATTGTTTTATTTCTTTTTCCTTTAGTCATATAAGAAGCAATTCAGTTTCATCTCCCAAATAGACAGGGAGTTGGGTGAAGTATGAAACCTTTCTTCTTCAGATAAATGGAAAAATAAAATAACTGGACATTAAAAAGAATAGAACTGGAAAAAGTAGGAAAATAAAAATAAAAATAGTCACTAAAGAACATTTTTGCTGTGTGCAACAGCAACCTTCTCTTTAGTGTTATTGTTATCATGGTAAACTCAACTCTAAAAGGAGTAAGCGATCATATTATGTGTTGACTCAGTTGAAGGGGAATTCTTGTAAAATGGCCTTTGTGAAATAGCCAGTGAACTGCTAGGTTAACTTGCAACAAACTAAAGTGTGCCTACGGAAATTCTCAGTCATTCTGGTCATGGTTGTCCCAAAGATGCTTTTTCAAAAGGCAACTGGACTTCATTTTTCCTTGAAGATATTTAAGCTTCTCATTCAAGAAGCTTCTTCGGTTGGAGAATGGAAGGATTGTGCTATCACAAATGGAATAGAACACCTAGGGAACATAATATGCAAATGTCCATATCTGAAATATAGCAGAAAAATGTGCCTTGCAAGTAGCTTTGATAGTGAGTGAGGGATTCATTGAAGGTGATATCATCTGTTTTGGGGTGTTTTTTATTTTTTTGTTTGGTTTGGTTGCTGGCTCAATGTAGCGATTAAGCAACCAGGCAGTATATATAAGTCCTATATCTGATCAGTAGTTCCAACTTTGTCTCAAATAAAGAAGTGATGAAGCAGAAGCAGGAAAAGAGGCAGCACTGGTTGCATATCATATTAATACTTCAGAGCACACAAGAAGGACAACTGTAGATTTGGAATAAGTGCCTTGGGTCTTTCTACTATTCCCTAAAAACAGCCACACCCTTTTAAGCAAGTTTGAAAAAAAGATACTGCTGCTGCTTCAGTGAATAGCAGAGAGATGCTTTGTTTGCCCAGGCCAAAAGCACTTCTTCCGAAACATATTAAAATAGTCACCATTCTAACAAAAAAAAAAAACCCTCTACACGTTTGCATTTAATACTCATTTTGTTTTTTAGAATACAAGTACCATTAAGTAGGAGGTTGTTAAGTACCAAGGCTCCACTGGTGTGAAGACAGATATTTTTCTTTCCGCCCAGAGATCTTACCTAAATCACTCAATACATTTTTATTCTGAAATATTATTAGGCAACAATCCATTCGCTACTCTGTTTTCTCCGTTTCCGAGCACTGGCTACAGTCTTCCCCCACTTTCATTTCCATACTGATCTATGAGGTAAATTTGTTTACTCATAATGGCACTACATACTGACCTCCCAGTGTAAGTGTTGTCTTGCCTCCAAGAAACCGAAGAGTTATAGGGCTTGAGCTGTCTGGAGTAGGCATGAGGGCTTAGTGCCAGGTCTCACTGTGGTGCCTCTCAAGATTTGCCAGTTTGCCTTCACAGAGATAAACTAGCTAGATAATATGCCTGCTCCTACCCTCACTGAGATACTATGAAAATTGTTCTGCTGAAATCAATGTTAGTAGTGGGGCTTTTCCCCATGACACCAATGGGCTATTCTTTCAGAATAAGAAGACTTCAACAGACGAGTTTTCATCAATTCATTAACAAGGAAGAAAGAACTTTTCCATATCAGCTGTAACTCTAATAATTATCAGCTTTTTCAGTTGATGCTATTTGCATTTAAAAATACAGCTGCAGTGAATATGTTGGGTAATTTGTGCCTTACAAATTAGATGTTAGTTATCTAATGATTATATAATGCAGCATTTCTATGAAGTAGGGGATGCACAGAAAAGAGGGAAAAGAAACCCCCAGATTATTTTTACTTAACAATGAAATGTACCCAGAAACATGTTTTCTATGATCTCACAAAAAGGAAAAAAAAACATGTAACTAAATTTGAGATATGTATTATTGCTCAAGCTCAGCAGCACCTTGAGGCAGGCACTGACCTGCACACATATTTTCAGTCACTGCCCTTGCCAGCATGAGCAAAAGACAGGAAAACAGATCTTTTCAGTAAAGCAAAAAGTTGAAGGTTCAGTGGTTCAAAATGTGGCTGAATCATTATTGTCTGAAAACTGATAAATGTTTAGAATTCTATTCCCCATAAAAACTCTAAGCAAATTGGAAAACTTAATTACAGCATCTTACAATATTCCCCTGTAATAAAGTGCCCTCAAGGTTTCAGCATTTTTTTGCTAGCAGTTTCAGACATTCTTATTAATACACCTGTCTTTTCCTCTCTCTCTCTCTCTCTCTCTCTCTCTTTCTCTCTCTCTCTCTCTCTCTCTCTCACACACACACCCACAGAGAGAGAGAGAGAGAGAGAGAGAGAGAGAGAGAGAGAGAGGCTGAGCCTGTGATGCAAGCACTGAGCAGAGTCTTTAGTAAAATACTGGTTCTGCCTAAAAACATCTTTCATGTCTACATTCACTCATCATTTCCTAGAATAATTTTAGATCATTCTAGCAGCTGTTCACAATTGATTGAAAACACATATTCACATACATATCCTCCCTGGTGGGATATGGTTTTCATCCAGGAAGAGTATGCCTCAGAAACAAACACATCTTTGTTAGAGGCTCTTGAATAGAGGCTAGATTGCTACCCAACAGGGATGCTGGAACAGTTAATTTCTTGCATCAGTAGTAATTTGGATGTAACTACTTCTGAGACCCCATCTAATTCATGAAAAATTTAATATCATGCTATAGAACCACAAATGAACTGAAGCGAGAAGGTGGGACATCCCATACTTATCTGCCTTTATTATTTATTAAAGTTTTTTCAACCCTTAGATATACAAGTGATCCTTGGTTTACATCCACTCATTTAACAACTGTTCAAACTTGTGAAGGTGCTGAACAAGGAGGAGTTATGACTGTTCCTTGAAGTTCCAACCATTGCAAAATCCCAGGGGTCATTTAATCACAATCCAGGCTCTTGGTGCTTTGGTCACAATTACAACATTGCAATGTCACAGTCACATTATTGCAATTTGCAACCTTCCTTGCCAACTTCCCACAAACATAGTCAATGTGGAAGCTGATAGGAAGTTGGAAATCAGAAGTTACAGTTATGGGAGGTTCTTGCTTAATGATTCATGCAGTCCTCGTTTAATGGCAGCAACCAGGACTACTAGAACTGCTGTCACTGAAAGCATGGTCATGTGACAAAAGGAGGGAAAAGTTCATCTGCAACATTTATTTATATAATGTATATTCTTTTCTTTTCAGAAGCTCAAGTCAGTGAGAATACAACTTCCTCCTTCAAGGTTTCTATGCAAGCCTTTTGTGAGACAGGTTGGACTGGGAATAAAGATTGACCCTAAGTGAATCTTCAGTGACTCTCCATTGCTGGTAATCTTGAATCTTGAATATGGGTTCCTTTGGGCCTAGTCCAGTAGCTTAACCACTACTGCATACTGTATGTCTGGATCACTCTAGCTTCTGGAATGATCTTTCCCTACTTTTCCCCTTTAAGCTACCAGTTTTGGCCTGCAAAAATGCAGGCATCAAATAGATGGCAGAAAATGGATACCTTTATGCTGCAATTCTCTATTATAAAGCAAAAGCATGACCATTACAAAATATATTATTGAGTCCATTAGGCTGGGGAAATGTGAGAAAGAAATTCAGGCTTAACTCTGCCTTAATCATTCAAAGTAAAAGAATTACTTTGGTAGATGTTCAAGATTCTGTTTCAATCAATATTTCTAGAAATCTAAATGGCTCTTGTTTCCTGAGCTTCTCAGCTTGTGTGGCTTTTCAATGAGTGATTTTGTAGTGCCTGAAGAAGACTGGACATAAAATGAAATCCTGTGAGGGGTCCTTGGTGTTCTCTGAGCTCACTTGTTTTCTTGCAGATGTTTCATTACCCAGACTATCGTAGGTAATATCATCAGAGCTAGTCAATGAAATGAAATCTGACAATGAAATCTGTGTCTTGATAAACACAGACTCTGTCTGTGTTTATCACAAATAAGTCTGAGTGTTAATAATTATTTGACTAAAGCAGTGTCATGCCGTTACTCTTGTTCCTACAAAAGTTCAATCGGCTACATTTGCTATGGTCACTGATATCCAAAAGACAAATGACTGATCTCATCAGGTATAATGAAGTACTGCAGGCTAACTTACTGCTCACTCCAGGGGTTCAATTCTAAGTGGCTCAAGATTGACTAGCCTTCCATCCTTCTGAGATCAGTAAAATGAGAACCCGGATTTTGGGGGAAATATACTGACTGTGTAAACTGCTTAGAGAGGGCTGTAAAGCACTGTGAAGTGGTATATAAGTCCAAGTGCTATTGCTATAAGTAGAAGTTCCCATTTTGTTTTTTTATTTTTCTACTTTTCTTCCACTATTTCTTTTTTTTTTAATGATTAGCTTCCAAACATTTGGTCCCATTGAAAACACATTTGGAATCTGCATCATTTTTGTAAATAGCATTAAAACATAGGCCTGTAATCTATTCTAACTGTGAACAATACCTTCCAGACCATCTCCTGATATTACAAGGATGGGCTGAAATACCCTTGTATGGGTCAAAGCATAACAAAAGTGTTTTGCAATAGTCTTGGACTTGGCAGCACATCTGCTGCAATTATGAGGAAATTGCACTTAACCACATGTTTTATGAGATTTTTTTTTCAATTAACACAACTGTTTTGCATTTGCTTTTAAAATACTGTACAATACTTCAATTGAAAGAGACAAAAGAAGCTAAGCAGATTATTTTTCGAAGCATATTGAAAGCTATGAACATTTGAACACTCAGGAATTCTTTATTAAACTGTCCGTTTTGGTGATCATAATTGGATCCTGCATCAGTTCATGGCACCTGTACATTCTGATATGTTGTCATAACCCTCAGAGCTATGTAAACAAGCAAGTCCTGTCGTGTTGCAGGCTGCCTGCAGTAATCAGACACAGACAAAGTGATTTCTGAGGGAGTCAGGAATATGTACATGAATTTGCGGGTGGTGGTGGTGGTAATAAAGCTGAAAAAAACAATCTTTTAAAGGAAAACTTGAAGAGAATCTTAAACTTATTTATTTATTTGTCAACAAGTACAAGGAAACAAGTAACAGTATAGACATAGACATGTACACATGAAAAAAAGTGGCACAAATAAAAGGATATAAATAGCCAAAACATAGAATGAGTACATATAAATGGGGACAGTAGGACAGGGATGGTAGGTACGCTGATGCGCTTATGCACGCCCCCTTAGGGACCTCTTAAGAAACATGAAAGGTCCACAGTAGACAGTTTAAGGAAAAAGGTATGGGGATTAGTGAGACTAACAACAGGATCAGGTAGTGTTCCAGACATTTACTACTCTATTGCAGAAGTCATATTTCCTACAATCAAGATTAGAGCGAATTACATTGAGTT
>JANHZT010000892.1:39297-49755 GCA_032468215.1 Stegonotus admiraltiensis
TGGGAGGCTGTCGGTGGCAGTAGGCGGTCTCGAAGATATCTAGGTCCTATGCCATGGAGCGCTTTAAAGGTGATAACTAACACCTTGAAGCGCACCCGGAAGACCACTGGGAGCCAGTGCAGCTCACGCAGGAGAGGTGTTACATGGGAGCACCACACGGCTGCCATAACTACCCGTGCGGCCGCATTCTGGACCAGTTGGAGCCTCCCGGTACTCTTCAAGGGAAGCCCCATGTAGAGAGCGTTGCAGTAGTCCAGGTGAGAGGTGACGAGGGCGTGAGTGACTGTGCACAAGGAATCCCGATCTAGAAAGGGCCGCAACTGGAGGATCAGACGAACCTGACAAAGCTGTCTTAGGAATTCTGGGAGTTGAAGTCCACAGGGTGTGAAAGAGCCAAGTTTGCCTACCACTGTTCTAGCCCAACTTCTTGCTCAAACAGGAGAGCCTAATCCAATCTCAACAAATGGCTGTCCAATCTCTTTTTGAAAATTTCCAGTGATGGAGCACCTACAACTTCTGGAGGCAAGCCGTTCCATTGATTAATTGTTTTCCTTAACCCTAGGTTAGATCTCTCTTTGATAATCTTCCATCCATTAGTGGTTAGGTGGTGGCGGTGGCGGCGGTTGTTGTTATTGTTTGGTATTTTGACTTGTATCCCTACAATCAATTGATAAGTTGCACTATTGTTTTCCTTTTGTGTAAAGACAGATGCAAAGAATGAATTAAGTAGTTCCATTTTCTCCAAGGTGCCTGTCACCTCCTTGCCATTTTCTCCAATTAGTGGACCGATTGTTATATTGAATGTATATTATTTTTTATGGAATGTTATATGTAGATTATTTTTTAGAAGAGAATAGATGTAGCTCAGGGTTGAACTATGGAGTCCTTGGTGCTTTCTGAGCTTGGTTTTTGCTTGCAGATGTTTTATAAAATATCTGGAAGCAAACACCAAGCTCCGAGAGCAACAATGAATCCACAGATTGTTTTTTAGATTTGGCTGTTGATTCTATTATTTAGTTTGTGTTTGGTTTTATATGCTTTTTCATATGTTTTAAGATTGTACTTTGTTCTTTTTGTAGTTTTTAATTTTTGTAAGCCACCCAGAGTCATGCATCTGAGATGATCTATATAAATTGAATGAATAAATATATAAATGTCTCGCCCCCACCTTCAACAAACCTGAGTAGTGGAATAAACCTACTATATCTATACTACGGTGGCGCAATGGTTAGAGTGCAGTACTGCAGGTTACTTCTGCTGATCACTGGCTGCCAGCAGTTTGGCAAATCGAATCTCACCAGGCTCAAGGTTGACTCAGCCTTCCCTCCTTCCGAGGTGGGTAAAATAAGGACTCAGATTGTTGGGGGCAATATGCTGACTCAGTAAACCACTTAGAGAGGGCTGTAAAGCACTGTGAAGCAGTATATAACTCTAAGTGCTATTGCTACAGTATATCTGAGCCAGGGCTTGGTTCTACTTACCTTCTACCAGTTTGCAGGGGGGCCATGCATGCACACGCTCTTCTGTGCAAGCACACAGTTCTGATGATGTCAGGGTCGGTGGGCAGAGCCTCCCACCGGTTTTACTACCAGTTCTATAGAACTGGTGCGAACCGGGGGCAACCCATCACCAATCTGAGCTGCAAAAGTCAGACCACCACTAGATAGCAGTGAAAAATTCTATTTGCTACTGTGTCAAGTGGTTGTCCTGATGTTTGCAACCCATAGATGAGAATTGATGATCAGAGTCCAAACAGAACTTGCAATATAGCAGAACAGCTCATGAATATATATATATATATATATATATATATAAAGATTGAATGAAAAGTAATGCCTCCAATGTTACACATTACCAAAATATCACTGTACTTACATACTAGAATCTCTGATGTATTCTTTAGAATCTCTTCTTTTATTTCAGTTGATGAGAAATCACTGTGGGAAGAGGTGTTGCTGTTTGCAAAATGGAAGCTTGCAGCAAGTAAGTGCACTTTAAGCAATATAGCATTGAATTTTGACTGCCAAAGAAATCCTTCCAATTAAAATTCATTATCAAATGCAGGTTGTTCATAACATTGATATGAGCTCTGTGTGTCGCTAGGCCAAAAGAAGCAAAGCTGGTGAATAAGGAAGAGTCGATTTGGGTGACCAAATATTAATTAAACAATTATGACAGCAAGCAACAAGTTTCCAATGAGAAAGGTTGATAAACTGATCAAGAACAATCAATATTTTAATGAAAAGAATGTTGCCATCAAAGTAGATGTTTCATGGAAACGTGCAAATCACATTTATATAGTATCATAGGGTTATGCAACACCAGTTACTATCAAACTGACAGCACAGATGAAAACTTCAAGATGAATTAGATAACAATTGTGCTACAGAAACCAAGGCAAGAAATTTATTTAAAGCATTGTGACAGCTGACAACATGAATTCATCATTATGACCCAGAAATGAAGCATCAGTCCATCAAATATCATCACAAAGCTTCACATTCAAAAACTTAATAAATTCAAATTTTGTGCTTTAACTGAAAAGCTCATTGTTACAATTTTGAGATAGTGTTCTTCACATGGAGTTCATTGAACCTAGCACTACTATCAATACAGATCACTATATCACAACACTTAAAACTATGATAATTTAAAAAGAGTTCAGAAGTACAAAAGAAATTTTGCTGCAATATGATAACACTAGATCTCAAACCTCACAAATGACCCAAGAGAGAATTGTGAAGTTGAATCTTACCCCATCTGCCATGCAGTCTAGACTTGGCACCATGCAACTTCCACCTTTTCCCAAAATTGAAGAAATTCCTTTGGGGCATCCAGGTGACTTAAATAAGGAAGTGGAAAGGACTGACAAGATCTGATAGAAGAGAGAAAGTTTGGCATTCTTTCATGGCAGCTTAAAGAAGCTGGTCCATCATTACCAGAAATGTGTAGCAAATGACAGTAATTATAGGGAAAGTTTCTCCTGTTCAGTCATGCTCAATTCTTAGCGGAGGGAGCCAGCATTGTCCGAAGATACTTCCATGGTCATGTGGCCAGCAAGACTATATGCTGGGTGCATGGAACACTATCACCTTCCCACCAAAGTGGCACCTATTTATCTACCCATATTTGCATGCTTTCAAACTGCTAGGTTGGCAGGAGCTGGGGCAAGTAATGGGATCTCATCCTGTCTTGCAGTGCTCAAGTCTCAAATTCAAGAACTATCACATCCCCTGTCAGTTGTTACATGAAGAAGTAAATACAGGTAAAAAATAATATTTCAAGGATTATTCTCCATTTTCATGTATTAAAATATTCCATTTAAACTATGGAGGAAAAAGTATTGCTTTTTATTTAACCCACACAGAACCCTCTATGAGACTTTAGGATACATTAACCTCATATAGGACCATGCTGATTTTTTTTTCGTGACAACAATATAACTTTTAACAGAATTTCCCATGCTTCTGGGTCTTCTAAGAAATTGGCACATAGGAATTTCCCTGGCATATTTTCGGCTTTATTTAATCAGTTTAGAACCCATGTTTCCATATAAAATGCTAAAAGGAGCTAAAAACATTTTTAACATATAAAAAGAGAAGAAAACCAAAGTTAATGCATTTGCTGTTTATTTCTATGGTGTGGCCATTCATATTAATCTATGTTTGCAAGACATGAAAGAAAGAAAATGTCATACTAAGCTGAGCAACTTAAAATCTCATCTCATGTATTATTTATTTATTTATTTATTTATTTATTTATTTATTTATTTATTATTTATTTATTTATTTATTTATTTATTTATTTATTTATTTGGTCAAATTTATTTATTTATTTGGTCAAATTTATTTATTTATTTGGTCAAATTTATATGCCTCCCTTCTCCCAAAGGACTCGGGGCGGCTCACAATGGATTAAAACCGTAGAACAATAAAAATAAATTAATTTAGATTAATTAAAATACAACAATTAAAACCATATTAAAACCAGACTAAAAGCACCCTGCAGATCAGGCAATTTGTTTAAAAACCACATCTTTAGGCCCTTGTGGAAGGAGTGGAGGTCGGGAGCCATGCGGAGCCTGGTGGGTAAACCATTCCAGAGGGTTGGCACGCTCACAGAGAACGCCCTCATCCTGGGCACCATCACCCGACATTGCCTGGCCATCGGCACCCCAAGGAGGGCTGCCCTATGCAAGCGCGCTGGTTGGTGAGAGCCTGGCAGTAGGTGCTCCTGCAAGTACCCCGGGCCCATGCCATGAAGGGCTTTATAGGTAAGCACCAGCACCTTGAAGTGGATCTGGAGGACCACTGGTAACCAGTGCAGCTCGCGCAGGAGAGGTGTAACATGGGACTAACGGGAAGCTCCTGTAACAACCCACACAGCTGCATTTTGGACCATGTATCCAAGTAAGACAATTAAGAAATCAGTACACATCACCCTAAATTTATGACAGGACAACAGGGTATTCAACAAGTAAAAATATTAAGCATCCAAATTCAAAGGATTAATGATTGTCAGAGAAAACCTTTGCTTCAAACTTCTGATTAATACAAAGTCTTTTAATAATAAATTGATACAAATTGTGTATAGATGGTTATCTAAATTATTTGATGGAACAATCCTATGATTTGTAGTCATCCTTAGCTGCCACCATATGTTCATATATTTCATTGCTACACAAACGATCTGAATATGACATTATGGTATATATTATTTACTTGAACTCTAATTAATATTTAGTATAATTGTACACGTGTTACAATATGTGTTTTGGAATATTTTATTTTATATTGGGCAATTTTTATTATTTTTACATATTTCTAGCATTGTTAAATAATGTTGGGAAATTGTCCCCTGAGGAAAGTTCAAGATAATATCTTTGAATCTGTCAGCCATTTGAAAAGACAAAGGCAACTAGGAATTACTTACACAATATGTTAAACCTGGAAGAGGAAATGGAGAACACAATTCAATTTATATAATTGAAAAATATGACATGTTTCTCAATGTAAAAATCAGCATATATGGCACATTTTCAACTTGCTTGGGAAACTACAGCCCAGCAAACTCTTCTTTGTTTATTTAATTTTATATGAATGAAACCATGTTTTAAAAAATATAAGAAATCTTTGACCCACATTTATAAAGAAAGTGAATTCAAAACACTAAGTACTATTCTATTTGTGAACTTCAACAATCATCCAGCTGGAAGCTGATGAAGACAGAATGTTGTAACAGTTGGAGCCATTGGTCTTATTTCACAGTGGCTGATTTCTAGAACCAAGAATCATAATTAGTCCAAAATTTAATTTACAAAAAATAGCAATTTTTACTACTTTGTGGCCTTACATAAAAAATGCATTATTGTGCAAATTGGGCAACACATCCTCAAATCCTTCCAACTAATTAATTAATGTCTGTATTTTTATTAACATGGCTGAAAATATATCAGTTCACATCAAATGTTATTGATTGTGATAGACCATTGTTCAAAGTTAATACCAGAATTTATTGATGTGGTTGTATGATAAGAAAAATTTGTAGCACAGTTGTTCTTTAAATACATCTTCTGGCTTCTCATTCTATGTTGGCTTTTATCAGTAAAAGTGCATTGTTTAAATTCTTAGTCATTTTCTTAAAAGCTTGTAATACACAAGGGGAAATTTAGAGATGCTGTCAAATATCCCAGTATTTAGTTCTTTTCTCTTCTCTAATATGTAGAAAAAATCCCTTTATTTGTGGCAATATTACCTGAACCTGTCCCTGCACCTATCTATGGTCAATGAAGAAAAAGGGATACCACAGCACGGATAGATGTAATTTTTCTTTATTTATGCAAAGGAATGTGATGACAACCAAGATAGCAGTGATATCTCCCTGTAACAATCAATAAGGAAAAGGTTTAACAGCCAAAAACGAGCAGCAGAAGAATGGATCAAGAAAATACAAGACTGCAGCTTTCACAAATGTTCTTGTATGATAGTGTTACCCATCCAATTTATATTTTAATTTTTTTTTTAAAAAAATGAATTGCATTCAATGGCCCATATCCTTTTTCCAGAAAGCACAGTATACGTTTATAATTTATTATACCTCTTTTTGCAAAGTTCTTTCTATTTCTGCCAAGGTTATTTTAACAAGATACTTTAATAGCAACCTCATAAATATCACATAGATGCAAATTTTCCACATGTGCTTACATTGTGACTCCAACTAATAAATGTTTGAACTTAAAGTTCAAACATTTGATACAAACATTTGAACTTTTGAGCAAGCAAATGCAAGGAAGCCAAACAAATCTAACTAGTCCACAGAGTAGGATGGGAGATGCCATCTACAATTTAGAAAGAAGAAATAGTGTCATTACAGCCATGATGAGCATCTGATGAGACCAAGAAGTAGGCAGTGTCAGACACACTCTTCTTTGGCTTTAGAATGTTGTTTCCAAACAAGAAATTTCACTTCTACAATCAGTGCAAGAGGTAGAAAACCAGCTGTCCTTGACACAAGAACTAGCAACACCTGTCAATAGAATCCAAACCACCTGTTTGGTCTTCCTTGGGGAATTTGGTCTGCAGCTGGCGTTGTGCACTTCAGTCTTTTGCCTATATCTTTTTTACAACAACAAGGAAGAATGTGCTGAATATATAACACTGGTTAGATATTTCATGTAGAACAAGAGAGACTACAATCATTTTAGGCTGATGTTTTTATAGTGATTTTAAGATATGAATTCTATTCCTATTTGATATCTAGGTTTCTGCTAATTCAATGAAAGTGTAAAAAGCTAACACCATGTAGAATTTTGTTGTGGAAGCTGCTGGAAGCATGCTGCTGGAAGCATATCTGGGCATTCTTTTTCCACTGACTTTGCAATGGAAAAAAAGATTAGTATCAAATTCTAGTAATCTTTGAATTTTTGTTTTATCAAAAATCAGCCCTTACTTCCATCATGCACACACACCAAAGAAAAAAGCTAAAAAAGAAAAAAGCTAAAAAAAAACCCTATTAACAGCTGAATCAAATCAGTGCTAATCTTTACTCTGGGAGAAATATAATCTTAAAAAGTTGTATTATCTATGTAATATTTTGGAGTCTTAGATTTTCTTCCTTCCTGAAATTGAGAGCAAAAGTCACAGTTTCAAAAGTCACAAATAATTTGCTTGTATGTAGTGAAAGCTAATACAGATTGTTCCTAACTTCCTAACCCTTACAAATTAACTGTGCTTTTCCCATTCAGCCTCAGGATAATTATAAAATACATAATCAGCATCTTTAAAACCGTTCTAGTGTTTTAATTTCTATAAGGTTTAACTTCCTTACGCTCAGTTGTAGAGCTTGTGCTGGCCTTGCTGCTGAATTTAGACTTCCAGAAGATCACCTAATTCCGAAGAAGCATATAATGGGACAAAGGCAGTAGTGGGTTTCAAATCTCGGTGTTACTGGTTTGCTATTGGGAGCGTGCGGGTGTGCTTGCTCGCTTCATGAGCACGTGGCTCTTCTGCACATACACAGAGCATTTTTGATGACATCTGGGTGGGTGGGCAGAAGCTCCCGCCGCTGCCACTACCAGTTCACCCACACCAGGGTGAACCGATAGCCACCCACTCCTGGCCAATGGCAAACAAATCCAAGGGCCAGCAGCACATGCCAATATCACTAATATTGTGACCAACTCTTCCCACAATAATAATAATAATAATAATAATAATAATAATAACCACCACCATTGCATCATTTTTAAAAAGTTACTATACAACCCATGATCTATCAAGTCCATTTCAGAGATATTTCCTGTAATAGAAAAGTCCTTATACATTCTTTAAAAAATAAGAACTTCTGATATACTGCCTTCTCTGGAAAAGTTGGGATTCATTCAGAGATGCATCTGCCTTAAAAATAGCTCATGTTGAACTGTATAGCATAATCAAATATCATTAGATGAATAGTTTTACAACATTTTGTATTATATCATAAATAATTTTATGATAATTTTATATCATAAAATGTTTTATAATATTTGCCAAATTTCAATTCTGAGAGCCATGAGTCCTGGATTATGGATACATTCCATAAGCCTATCATATGAGAATCAAAAATTGTTGCTCTATGATGCAGCAATTCACCAGTTAAAAGTTATGGGAGCAAATGTTTTAGCAATATATAGATAAATGGGGGAATGCAGCCAGACTCATTTGCCTTTTTTAATTTAAACATGTCTTTTTCTACATGCTTACATGCTATATGCTTTTCCTCTCAAAAATCCTCTCAAAATAAACAAAATTCCATTTCATTCTTTTAACCATGAATTACAATAATAATTAAAGAAAGTTTAAAATGCACATATTCAGAATCTTGTATCAGTCCTAACAAACAGGTAGCTTTTTTTGCTTGCACTGAAATAGGTAGATACAAAATTTATAGTAACTTTTACCTCAACAGGGTTCTAATAAGTGTACAATTATAATACAATAAGTATATAATAAAACATTATGCAATTTATATTATCCTTCATACCAGTAACAAAGAAACAGTTATCAAATATGGAGGGAGATTTGGAGGTGAAGGAAAACAGATATCACTGTGGCAATGTGTGGCATTTCTTGAGGTAATACAATGAGACTAACCGATCAAATAAAGACTTCTGTCAGACCATTAAATTTAGGGTTTAAAGTTACCTGGTAGCTGTATCATGCCTGGGAGCAACACATTGGGTGAATATTTAGCTTAGTGACATATCTATTAAAGGATCAGAGGTAGTTGTAGACAAAGAAAGGTCATTTTCCATGAATTACAATGAGGGAAGCCCTCAGAATGTGGTAGAACAATAAATCACATTTAATGAAGAAGTCCGATAGAAGTAGTTTATAGCAGGAAAATCAATAGAAAAGGAGAAAATATACTAGGAGAAAAGGTTGGGAAGTATATTCTGTGCCATATGAGTAATTCAGATACCCCACCATTTGGATAAAATGGTAATATAGATTATTCTCATGTGAGGTTCTCATGTGCAGCTATTTCCCAATAATCAGAAACCTAAGGGAAACTATGAGTTTGTTAGAGAGGAATAATAGATAATAGTCGTAACTTATCAAGTCTGTTGAAAGAATTAGTGTTTTCCCAACTGTGCAAAGGGAGAGCTTTGGAAGTGCACAATTATGAGAGATTGATTAGCATTGTGGTTTTGGCATATGTTACAAGATTTCTCTTATACTGTAAATACTTCTTTTAAATTTTACATACATTAGAACAGATGTTGCTTACCTGAACGTCCCTTCTAGGTGCGCTGCTGGAGAATCCAAAGCGAGGGTTATTCAATAGTCTAGCAGCCAGAGACTGAGTGTATGTGTCTTTAAATTTCTTCAGATACGCCCCCTTGCTCGTCTGAGCATCAGTTTTTGTTCACAAAGAAACAGTTCAATGAGACATGTGGAGACCTAAGAATGGCCAGTGGCCGGACCGGGCGGGTTGGATTCTTCAGCAGCGTACCTAGAAGGGACGTTCAGGTAAGCAATGTCTGTTCTCCAGCGCACTGCTTGGAGAATCCAAAGCAAGGGATATGCCCAAGCAAGTTCTATACAGGGAGGGTGGAAGGCTGCTCATGCGTGACTGAAGCAGAACACACAGATTGCAGGACTCATCGTCCAAACGATGCGTCCACCAAGGTGAACGAGTCAACCTTATAGTGGCAGATGAATGTAGTCAACGAAGTCCATGTGGCTGCCTTGCAAATGTCAGAGACAGTGGCATGAGTCACCCAAGCTGCCATGGTGGACACGCTCCATGTGGAGTGAGGCAAGATTCTATCGGGAACCAGTTTGTTCTGAAGTATGTATGCCTTGGAGATGTAGGCCTTCAGCCATCTCCCGATGGTGGACAATGACACCTTCCGAACCATTGTCGTGGGTAGAAATGAAACGAACAGTGCTTCCAATTTATGGAAATGCTGAGTCCTCTGGATATATCTGCATAAGGCTCTACGGACGTCCAAAGCGTGCCAATCGGCCTTCTGCGGGTGCCTCGGATCCGGGCAGAAGTCCAGGAGAACCAATTCCTGCGCACGATGGTAGAGGGTATTAACCTTGGGCAGGAAGGATGGATCCAGTCGCAGGACTACCCGGTTGGGGTAGAACACACAGAGATCTTCCCGGACAGACAGGGTGACAATTTCGGACACACAGTGGGCCGAGGTAATTGTGACCAAAAAGGCGGTCTTCAAGGTTAGAAGTCATAAGCTGATGACTCCCAATGGCTCGAAGGGAGGCTGTGTAAGGACCTGAAAGACCAGAGGCAGGTCCCAGGTTGGGTATCGGTGGCCGCTCCCCTCAGAAACCCCCGAATCTTTGCGTCATGTGACAGTGGAAGATTGTTGCTAGCTGATAGGACCATTGTTAAGGCCGCCATCTGTCGACGGAGTGTGTTTGGGGCAAGACCCTTGTCCAGGCCATCTTGAAG